>JAECUM010030087.1:0-23573 GCA_016617855.1 Megalonaias nervosa
CATTAGACAACGCCGAGAAGCACTGAAAAAATTTAATAATCGTCCAACGCCCGAAAACTTAACCCAGTACCGTATTGTTCGGGCCAAAGCTCGCCGCATAATTAAAGAAAGTAAACGAGCATCATGGAAAAAATATGTTTCAACTTTAAACTCTCGTTCCTCAATAAAGAAAGTTTGGGATACGATCCGCAAAATAAATGGAAAGGGAAAATACAATTCATTCCGACATCTGAAGTTAAATAATAACAATTTCAATACCAAACAAGAAATAGCTAATGTACTTGCTGATTGTTTCTCCAAAAATTCCTCATCGTCTAATTATTCAGAAGCTTTCCGAAGATTGAAAGCTCAAAAAGAAAAACACGGTTGAAATTCACATCGAATAACTCAGAGAGTTATAACCAACCGTTTTCATTGTCGGAGCTTATGGAATCTTTGAATAAGGCCCATGATACATCTGCTGGGCCTGACGATATACATTACCAGTTTTTGAAACACCTTCCAGAACCATCCTTAACAGTTCTTCTGGAAATCTTCAATGATTTATGGATTACTGGTAATGTACCAAAAATTTGGAAAGAAGCAACAGTAATACCAATTCCCAAACCAGACAAAGATAGCGCAGATCCTACCAACTATAGACCTATATCATTAACTAGCTGCGTTTGCAAAACAATGGAACGAATGATCAATTCTCGGCTTGTATGGTATTTGGAAAGCAACAATTTAATATCTCCTTTCCAAAGTGGCTTTCGTTATGGTCGTAGTACCAATGATCATCTGGTTAGACTGGAAACATTTATTCGCGACGCTTTTATCAAGAAAGAACACTTAGTAGCGGTTTTCTTTGATCTGGAAAAGGCCTATGACACAACGTGGAAGTACGGAATACTAAATGACCTGCACGATCTGGGTCTAAAAGGCCGACTGCCCTCGTTCATATCAAACTTCCTCTCAGACAGGGAATTCAAGGTACGAGTGGGCTCCACCCTCTCTGATATGCACGATCAAGAGATGGGTGTGCCCCAGGGCAGTATTTTATCGGTGACGCTTTTCAACATAAAAATTAATAGCATCACCAAGTGTCTGACTCCCGGTGTGGATTGCTCCCTATATGTTGACGACTTTTTAATATGTTACTGATCCAAGCACATGCATACAATTGAAAGACAATTACAGCAAAATATCAACAAGATTCTAAATTGGGCCAATACTAACGGTTTCAAATTCTCGAAATCAAAAACTGTATGTATGCATTTCTGTCAGCTACGAAGACATCATGATGGACCTAAACTCACGCTGGACGGAACACCTATTCCAGTTGTTGAGGAAGCAAAATTCTTAGGTATTATCTTCGACAGAAAACTGACCTTTATTCCACACCTGAAGAATTTGAAAGCTAAATGCTTGAAGTCTCTAGATTACTTAAAGTAATAGCGCACACTGACTGGGGTGCTGATAGGAAAGTCATACTCAGTTTATACAGAACATTTATTCGCTCGAAACTAGACTATGGTTGTGTTGTCTATGGTTCAGCTAGGAAGTCCTATTTGAAGATGCTAGACCCAATTCATCATCAGGGAATAAGACTTGCCTTGGGAGCATTTAAGACATCCCCGTGTGAAAGCCTACTCGTTGAAGCGAACGAACCACCTTTATCACAACGTAGAGAAATGCTTTCCGCACAGTATGCTCTCAAATTAAGCTCAAACCCTCTGAACCCTGCTTTTTCGGCTGTTTTTGAACCCAAATATAAAACCTTATATGACAATAAACCAAACGTCATACCTACCTTTGGCATTAGAATATTACCATGCCTTGACAGTACCAAAATTGATCTTTCAAAAATTCTGAAAACGACCGTCTCCGAAACACCTCCCTGGCTACTTCAACAACCAAAGGTACTTTTCACATTACACGATGGAAAAAAATCGGAGACAAACCCTTCCATCTTCCACAACTCTTACCATGAACTAATCGCCCAATTTGAAAATTATACAAGAATATATACTGATGGATCAAAAGATGAGGAAAAGGCTGCTGCAGCCTTCGTTAGTGGAAAACACACAACAAAAGTTCGCTTGCCAAATGGTACATCCATTTTTTCAGCTGAAATCAGAGCAATAGACCTTGCATTGCAATATATTGAAAGCAAGCGTATTTTAAATAGCATCATCTTCTCCGATTCACTATCAGTACTTCAGTCACTACATAACAGAAAACTGGAGAATCCATTATTAGCTAATGTTCTCCTTAAACATACTGAGCTGAGTACCTCACACAATATAGTATACCGTTGGTTACCCAGCCATATTGGAATTAAAGGTAATGACAAAGCAGACCGCGCTGCTAAAATGGCTCTATCACTAGAACCATCTCATTTTAATACACCGTATACGGATTTTATACGTAGTATCAAAGAATGTTTACGTCAGAAATGGCAGGCATCATGGAATGATGCCGTGAATAACAAACTTCATGCCATCAAGCCAACCCTAGGAGAATGGACTCCTTCCTACAGAGCCGTCCGTAGGGAGGAGGTAGTCGTTGCAAGAATTCGAATCGGCCATACTTATTTAACCCACTCCTATATACTAAAAGGAGAAGACCAACCAGAGTGCATATCTTGCAATGAACCATTCACTGTTAAGCACTTTATGTTGGAGTGTTTCGACCTCCAACCTACGCGTAATCATTATTACAATGTGCATGACATTAGGGAACTCTTTGATACAGTTAGCATTTCTTATATTATAGACTTCCTGAAGGAAGTAAATATTTATCATAAGTTATAGCTTTTATGCTATCACCTTAAACAGTTTTATGTGCTATATATATACCGTCGTTAGATTTTAATTACCTTTCATCTGTTTTAGTTGTCATACATCATTTGCACTCCCCGTTGATCTGGAATCTTTATTTATCACCGTTACTATTTTACCGTTTTACCTTCAACTGTTTGGTTTCGTATCGCTGGTCGATACGTAATCTTTTACCACTTTTAAATAATGAAAGATATAACCTTTTGTATGGCGCTAAATAGCCTCATAGTGCTGGTGCGCCGTAAAAAATTCAATCAACCAACCAACCAACAGTCACATCAACACATTCAGTGTCGGAATATATTTGGAATACTACTGGAATTAAATTTAAACTTAATTCATGTGGACTTGCGTTTTAACTTTTAAGACTATTCTGGAGTTCTTTTTATAAAGTTTTGCTTTATATTCTGGGGGAAAAAAAATATTTGTTGAATTTTAACAAATGTAGGTTTATTTCGCTCTTGTATGTTACTTAGTTTAAGACCATGGATTCGTAACAAGTTATATTACAACGTTTAATCGAAATGTTCTAAAGCAATGAAATATCATCAAAACAAAAAACCCAAAGTCATAAAGCATACGCACGTCTGTAATAAAAAAAAGTCCATTTGTAGAAGGTAACATCAATTTCAAATTGATACAGTTTCATACTTAGCAGCGTCCTCTTTCTCTACGTCATATATGTAGACGCGGTGGCAAATAATCACATATGGATCCATTTATTAACAAAGTGTGATTACACAATTTTATGCTACATTAAGAAATTCCCTTACACATAAAACCTTACCGGGATGCTACTGGAATAAAAAGCACCTGCTAAAGCTGCAATCAGTGATTTTAGTAAACGTTGTAGTGATGGTGCTTACACTGTTTAAGATGATTAAAAAAAAAAGTAGGCCAAGGACATTTTCAAATGAAATAGTCGACTCTATGGAACCTTTATTTTTGTCATGTTTGTCAACACACGAGAAATAATTTTGAACTACATGGTACCAAAAGAACACCACCGTTAATGGACAATACTATGCTACAGTAATCAGATATAATTAATATAAGACTATACGCAGCAAGTGCCTTGTAAATTAATGTTAAAGAACGGTTTCTGGTAGATTCACCGCATTAATTAAATTACAAATGAAAAATATGAAACTGAACGGAAAATCACAGTCACTCAGAATAAACGGAATAATCATCAGATTAATTATTTTCTACCTTCTACCCAAATATACTTAGTTTTATTGGCTAATATGAGCGTTTATACTCATGACAAGGTTTATATTTATCGCTATCGGAGGTAAACATCTTTCTATGATTATTCAAACAAGCACATTAACATACCATCTGCTGGATTTCTTTTGATATGTCCAGCCGGGAATTGGTTGTTCATGTTTCTTCCTGAAATGTTGGGAGTTCTTTTCTCTCTTCCAAATATATCAGGAAAATGGCAATTGAATCTATCGTCGAATGTAAAACTTCTGGGCTGAGAAAATTACAACAACAATAATAATAATAATAGGAAGAAGAAGAAGAACAAGAACAAGAAGATGGTGATGATGATGATGATGATGATGAAAATGAAGAAGCAGAATTTAAATAATAAAACGATTTTCCCCTCTTTGTTCTGCAAGGAATAGCTGTACTTACCTATTATGCCAACAGAAATAAATATAAGTAATTGAGACGAGGAAAGATAACATTACCCAACTCTGAAGAAATAGTCGGCACCTAGACGCTATTTAAAAAGCCGCATTGCATGTTTTTCTTAATTTGAATGGCTCATTTGGTGAGACAGACATCTTAATTGTGCCTCTTTAAAAAAAGAAAAAAGACCTTAAATTCTTTTTTCATGAGTAGATATTATCCCTAAAATAAATTCATGATATATAAATATATAGATTTTCATAACATGGAAACGCCTGTGAGCAACTTGTAAATAAAATCAATAGCAAACCATATAGCCTCATAGTTTGGAAATAATAGAAACGAAATATTTATTAACAATGATAAAAAAAACTGTTTCATTACTTTTATATCAATGATTAAATATGCCCTTTTTTGCTGGGAACATTTGGCACATACAATATAAAATTATTTTATCATAATTGTATGCTAAATACCTGCTGTATCATAACTGTATGCTAATTACCTTTTTCCAGTCTTTTCTGGTGTCGTTTTTGTGTTTGTACACTCTTACATTTCGAACAGGAGATTTATGATGGGACAATGTAAGCAATTGTATGGAGGAATATTCGTATTGTGATAATCTTATGGCCTTCGTTACATGCTTTTCGGCTACAGAAAAAGGACGGCGAACCGAATCGATACAGTCTCGTTTTCTGTAATGTAAAAGATCTATAGGTCTTGCAGTCTCGTATTCTGAACTTGACATCGATTTTTGTTGAATTGTTAATATTGGGCGGAGGCTTACTCCTTGATTATTGACAATAGTTTCTATAGACGTTGTTTCTTGTGTAACATGTTCTTTACATGTTGAAGCAATTTGCCCAATTGATGCGTATGATGTACTTCCGAACGGTGCAGGAGGTGTACACTTTTGTACACTAGTGGCTGTGATTAGGTTCGCTGGAACAGTAGCACCTGTGGCATTGGGAAATATTTTCATCCTCTCTTCTTTTATTGTCGACATTTGTCTACCTCTGTTTGTTTCGTTACCTGAAATTGAACATATAATTAACAAATAGTTACTGTTGTACTGTCAAGCAAACACGGGAACCGAAGTTTCATATTTACTTTATCATTTCAGACCCAAGTTTAGCTGCCTTAATATTAGCATCTACATCACATAGCCGTTATTAGAACTGATGCAATAAATAACACTATTTTACGTGCAAACGTACGATAGTAGAAGACAACTGATCACAAAATTGTGTCGAGCTTGACCCGGTTGAAGTGTCATTATGCAACGTGATTGATTGACCTACAGAACAAAAAGTGAATGCTTTGTTTGATAAGTCTGCAGTATTTCATATGGACGATCCTCATTGTCTAAAAGGGTAGGTTTAAGTAGGATCATTCGTAATTGTAAACTATATTTTATGTATTAACGTCTGTGCACAGTGCTTAATCTGTATTCCAATAGATTACCATCAGCTTTTTTCTTTTGTTTGATTTCGAGATAAAATGAACAAGACTGAGAAAATCATAAGATTCTAAGATTAGAAATCCGCCAGACATTCTGAAAGGTGTATTAAACTGTCTAAAGCATTATATTGTGTTCAAAGGGATATTCAAAATGAATAAACTGTGTATAACTCTATATTCACCTTGAATTTTAGGGTTCGTGTTCCAAAACTTCACTCGTCTCCCCAATCTCATCAGCTCTGTCTTTGTTGCCTTTTTAACACTTGTTCCTTTCATATAATGTTTCAGTCTTTTGGAGGCTTCATATAATTCTCTTGTGAGAAAGCAAATCTTTTCTTTCGGATCTACTGAAAAGGGTCTCTTTTAGAACTGGTGCGATTCAAATTAATATAATAAGTCCAAACTTTACTTGTATTGTTGACCATATTTTCAGCGTTTACACGAATGAGTCGTGCTCTCTCCCAATTTGATATCATATGAAGGTCAACTTTTTTCTCATCTCGTCTGTTTGCATTAGATTGTGATTTTGCAATAATATAGTTTGCCCTGGATCATCACAATACTGATGTTTCATTTACTCATCGTTTACAAAAGTGACAATTTGGAAATTGGAAGAACTGTAGAAGAAAACTAGACAGGAATATGTGTACATTTCAACTCTACATGATGTAAACACTCTTCATAAATTTACGAGGCACTATTTTCACAAATAAAGGAGTTCGAAATTCATTTAAAAAGAGTATCATATATGTATTTTTTTATTTAAGATTTGTGATGAAATACACACTTAAATCATCAAGAAATGAAACATCTCAGAAATGCACACTACATTTATTTAGCATTATTGCAAAACACACTTTATCGCTATTTATATTAACTTTGTATACGTCAGAAATATCACAAACTGAATGGAATGGCAAGCGAGTTTGCATCTATATAGCAAAGTAACACATCAGTTATTTAGCGGGGAGTGCGCTGAAAGGAGAATTATTTACAATTTTGTCACAGGTGGAAGCAACGATTCCTTTTGTCAGATGATACTGATGTTATATTATAGAACATATCATGGTTTAGCATTTGCATGGCACTTGACATGGAAACAGGCTTTGTTATTATTAATACAACATGACATTGTTTCTGGCATTAGTATCATTTGTTTCCTGACATAAATATCGATCTGAAATTCTTAAAATGTATGTCATGAGAGAGTGATAATTGAATCTAATTTGAAATAGTTTGTGGAGTATTATGTTATCAGTTGTAAAAACAGAAAATTCGTGAAGCTTATACAATCTTACGGATAATCCATTAGGATATCACTTTAATTTGTTACCTCTGACACCATACTCAGGCTGGGTTATAGATTTCAACATCGTTCCGATTTCCTCTGTCGTTGATGGTAAGAAAGTATTATTTATAGATTTTTCATTGCTTCTTTTGTTCTCGTCCGTTGATGTCTCTTTACAATCATCACTTTGCCCAAAACTACGCAGTGTGGGTTGAATACATTCATGCGTCGTTGATGGTACAGCAGTTACAGGACCTTCATTTGAGGATGAGGGATTTCGAAGATTTGTATCGACAGCTGTCTTTTCCCTTTCACTGTGTTCTTCTGTTGGATCATTTGCTGTTTAAGTCAGAACAAAATGGGTAAATAAGGTTTTTCATTAGTTTTCGATGTACATCGTCTACACCATGTCGACAAGGTGCCGATTAGAATGTATCCCAAAATTGTAACAGTAAGGAAATGCAAAAGACTTCAATAAAGACAATCTCTCCCAAAAAAGTGCACATGTAGTACAACAAAACAAAATCTGACAGGTACAGATGTTAAAACTCGATGAAAGGTATCTAAGATACAACGTCTTACAAATATAGGGTAAGAATTCAACATATTGGCTGAACTTCTTCATAAAAGTTCAGGATTCTATCTGGTGGCACATCACAATAAAGCAAAATACCAAATTAAAGAATGAACAATATGCATATTTATTACCCAAAGGGTTTGTATATCTTGTTCTTGGCTTCGGCAGTTTTATTGATGACACCTCGTCTATTTCATCTCCGCTAATATCTGTGAGAGAAACGTACACAATTAACATATTAATAACGCTGAAAAAGAAACATGAGACAGTAAATATCAAATAAAGAACGATGCATTCATTATCTATTGAAGAGGCTATTTTTACCTTTTTAAGTATTCTAATAATTCGACTCGTGTTTATTAGGTTATGACAAAATTCCTGAATTTTCCATTCATGGAAAATAAATTCCTTTTCTAAAAACAATCAACAATGGACAAAACCCGAAAGACGACTTTACATGAAACGATAAAATGAGCTTTATGGCAGGATAGGATGTATAGATATAAAGATATAAAGATTCACCACAGAACTAAAATCAAAGATGTTCTATTTGTGTCGATAAAACTGATACATAAAGCATTGATAGAGAGATCCTACAGCAGACCAAGTTACATGTCCCTAGTATGGTCAGATTATGTAGGTCCTTATCAAATGAGATAACGTTGACATGTGTTATAATACATTCAAGATGGATGTTGAACTGAATTACTTCAAACATTGCCAAGAATGCAAATATTGGGTATTTAGATGTAAAGGCAGGCGATATCGACTGATATGGAAACACGACGACACATTCGAATATATTGTGGCCTTACCATCTAATCTGATAATGTTTCTTCTGCCATCAACCGATGAGACTGCTTCATGGTATTGTTTTGTATCTGTAAAAGAAACGTACGCATGGACAGTAAATATAAATTCATTTTCATCCTAATCGACCCATGTATATGCAATGTATTCTTTTGTTCTTAAGTGCGTAATTAGCATCTTTCAGAGCCTCTTCAGTTTTGATGCATTGTTTCTTGTGACTTGTTTTTGTATGCTCCAACCTATTTCATTTAAATGAAAACAATTTTCATAGCAGTCGTCTGTACAAAATTACCGCCATGTTCTCTCAATCATTATATTTCATTTAATACAAGTTTGATGGTCGCTTCCTTTAAGAATCAGTCATTTGTCTTTCTTAATAACTAATTTGTATAATAATTATTATTATTATTATTATTATTATTATTATTATTATTATTATCGCCATCATCTTTATATCTCTATTGTATAAATTACTGATGCTTCGAATATTCATCCACAAACATGAAATAGTAAAACTGTGAATAATGAAAACGAATTGGCAAATGCAATTTTAAAAAATAGTATCAAACAGCAAGCGCCTCAACTGAAATGTTAATTAATAGCACGCGACTTTTCCTACTTCTCTCATTTGTTAGCGGAAAAGCTACTTTCTGGTATCGAATTGGTTTACTTATATATTCTCTTGTCCTGAAATTTGTAATATTCCTTTCAATCCTTGTTACAAAAAAGCCAATGAATCGGATGGGTTAAGTGAAACATTCTATATCGGCACATTGTACAGCTCTTCTTTTCAATTATTGTTTAGAAACAAATGTATTAACTGCTGCCTATAAGCCAGGAGAAAAAGGTTTTATATTCATAAAGAAGAACAAAGAAAATGACATTATTGACCTCTTGATCCTGCTAGTCAGTTAAAAAATCAGTGAGAAACATATTTCTACCACTTATTTCGTTATCTCATTAAGAATAATCTTCTACATTGAGTCTAATCGGGGTTAATACAAATCACTCGTGTCAAAAAGATTTGGCTAAACTAATAAACAAATGGATGTCTGGTACAAACGAGGCTGAAATACCTCAGGTTGTCTGCATGGACTCAAAAAGGCTTTTGATAGTGTTAATCCAAATAGCATTTGTAAAAATTAGCAGTCAATCAATTTTCAACTATTAAACACACTTTGCTTGTCTTACCTGACAAACATGACTGAAGTCTCACAATTGGAAATCACTCATTAGTATTAGAACCAGAAAGAAATATGTCGCCAGATACGACTTGATCCTCTTCTTATCTTTATAAACAATCTACCATTATGTCCTACATAATCTTATTTCGATATATTAGGTAATGGCATAACCATCCAACATTCTGTGAGCTGTACATCCTTTATTCATTATCGTCTTCATACCGATACTCAGACTCTTCAAACGCAGTGTACTCAAAATAAAATGGACATTAATCTATTAAATAATACTTCCAGTACGCTCAAAGTCTGCCGATAATTACTGCACATAAATGTATGCTCTGGGGCTTTTGAGCTTGTCTCTGTATACTTTCAGAACTTGCTAATTTGTTCATTGACAGCTATCTGGTTCATGACACATAGATCTGTAAATTTGCCTTATGCTGAATACATGGATTGTAATTATAAGATATCTTTCTAGTTCAGTTCAGAACATATTCTTACTATACGTTAAATAGCCATATGTTTTAAATCTTATATATATACACCATTTAGTACAAATGAAATACTACTCTAACAGACAGGATTACTAAATAGCAAACATGTATTGCCCGAAAAAAAAAAAATAAAAACATTTTTTTTTTTTAAATTTCGAACATGTTGGTTTCCATTTAGTGAACGTCTTCCATAACAGAAAGGTTGTATAATGTACAAGACAGTCAAATGCTTTGTAACTGATTATCTGTAATATCTCACAAGCCGTTAATATGACAGTCGCAATCAATCTTTGTTTACAAACGGTATCTTGAAAATTCCAAGATCTAACTCTTTATATTTCGAAAGATGTCTTGCTGCATCGGTTCAAAAATTATAGGGTTCAGTCTTTATTGCAATGACAAATTCATCTTCTTCCTGGTAGATCAAGTCCTTGGTTATCTGTTGGACAACAGATAACCATATCGATATTCATATTCCAGTTTTATTGCATACACGTGGATTCTGCATATTTTACTGTTTCAAATTAATGATATTATCCTCAAATACTTTGCATGACACCTGTCAGTTTTGTTAAGTAGGATCACGAGTTTTAACTCATGTGTATACTTTTTTAGTTTGTATATATTTCTATGAGGACAACATTTTATTCTGAATATATCATCTTCCTAATACAATGACCCGTAGTAGTAGTAGTAGTAGTAGTAATAGTAGTAGTGTTATTCCCATCATTACAATCAAAGGATACGTTCCCGCGTTATTGCTTTTAGCAATCAAACTTTCAACTTTCAGCTCCAGGTGTCATCCACATTATACATGTTCACTTAATATAATGAATGGAATGGAAATGCTAGTATTATACAGAAAGCTACTTTGGGTATTTCAGTGTAAACAAGCATATTAAATCCAACTACATTTAAAGTTACATAAAAACAGATTCAACTTTATTGAATGGTCGCCTTACAGGCCAATCCATTATCCATGATCATATGTCTGCCATGATTGCGCTTCGTCGTTGTGACCCTCTTTTGACTAAACTAATCGCTTCTAAAACTTTATCTTTACCGTTTAATTTTGTACCGTATAATGAAAAAAAAAATAATTTAAATAGGCTAGGCGCAATCAGTTATCTCATATTACACGGTTGATACAAAGTTTCCGGTAGATATCCTCTGTAGACCGCTGTTTATACGATCCTCGTTAATATTCATGCATTACGAATACGAGCATCATTAGGTAGTTTGGCAAGCACGCCATAACATAATAAGCAACAATATTCAGTACAATGTAATTAGAATCGTAATTTCAAAAAAAAAAACGACTATTCATGCTAACACGAGAAAGAGAGAAAAACAAGGAAACAATGTACATAATTTTAAAGTGGCGCCTATAGGACGTACAAAAATCGTTTTTCATCATATATTCATTGATTGTATGTGATTAGTTATCATATTACTGAAATCGCTTACCATGTGTTTTTTCTGTGAATGTAATGTATGTCAACTGTTCATGACATTGATATTGTTTATATGATATTACACATTAATTTCGTGTGTATTAAATTTTCCTTTGAGTTCGCATGGATGATTATATGACAAATATGCTACCTTCAGTAATTATGCTATAATAATAATAATAATAATAATAATAATAATAATAATAATAATAATAATAATAAATTTAATAATAATAATAATATCAATAATAATAATAATGATAATTATTATTATTATTATTATTATTATTATTATTATTATTATTATTTAGCCAGGTACCCAGGCAACAAACACCTTTTTTCAAAAAGGTGTATATTTATCAAATAAATCCATAAGCATTACTTACTTTTTCACTTCTTTATAATCCAAATGCTGTTTGGAAGCTGAATGCGGTGGAAAATTATGGACTACACAATGAAGAGAATATAACCAAATTACGAGTTGGCATTAGATTAGCTGTTCTTAAACACAATGTACTTTGTCATATGAAAATTATCACAAATATAGTTTGATGTTGAATTTTTTAAAGAAAATATCTGATTGATCAACTAAAGAAAATACCATTCATTTTTATAATGCGCGTTTCTTCATCATGATATAAATAATGATACATTGCTTTGTACCTCCTTCTTGTTCAAAAGAAGAATATGCTGAAAACTTATGTCTATAAGATTTTTATCATTTCTTTTGCATAAGGGAAGAAACAAATATTCGTCACGGTTATGTTCCTTGACGTGTTCAACGTTAACTATCAATAATCCAGTTTACAATGTACATGCCTATAGTAACAATCACACATGTCATGTAGGCATTCAACACCGACTATATCAGTAATGGGTTTCGTCGGTTTTTTTTACTTTGATTAAATATACCCTTAAATGGCACTGATTCACCTTTTGTGGTGTGGACTCTAATACAACAATATTATCTTGGAAGACCATTATTTATACGCCCCGAGAGCAAAATCAATGTTAAATTACGTGAACATTTTCAAACGAGGTCAAACTAAATGTGTGATACACCAGTATAATCCGGATTGAATGGCACGTGTGGTCAAGTCACAATAAAAGCGGCGTGTGTTGAAAACAAATTCGTACTAACTTGCTATTTGCAATTATAGGCCGGAAGTCCTCTTTTCTTGACCCAGTTTTGTAACCGGTAACCATTGTAAAACTCCTTGGTAATAACATTATTTTCGTACTGAAGTTGTTTGTATACCGTTTAAGGTGCAGAAGATTCAGCAATCATGATTGAATGATTGAATCAACGTTGTTTGAACTAGTTTTGTATTAAATTTTAGAACGACATCTCTCTCTCTCTCTCTCTCTCTCTCTCTCTCTCTCTCTCTGATTGTAGACTTGACAGGAAAACCGACACAGAGAGAGAGAGAGAGATTGTATGAGAAAAGATATTATGTTGCGTCAAGCATAATAATGGCTTCACCAACTATTACTAACTTTTAGACTTTTAAATTACATCTTATGTGTCACTCATATCAATTAGCATATTTCAATATTCGGTTTTATCAACTCACCAGGAATCAGTCGATATAAATAGTTGTGCTATGTACATATAGATATCAAATATATTGTATGTGTTTAATCAATATGAATGAAAACAGAAGCACACTTAGCATTGATATGAGTGTGTCTGTGTGTGTGTGTATGTGTGTGTGTGTGATTTGGATTATTAACGTAGCTTTAAAAAGAATTCCGTCATATTGCTAAGTATGGCAGTTTATAGTGATGTCTAGCACTGGGGCATCATGCCGCAGACATGTAGCATGATGTCCCACCCAGTCATATTATCCTGACACCAGGCCGACCAGTCCTAACACTAAAATCTTAATGCTTAGCGCCATGCGAGACAGCTGTTAGTGCCATTTTTATAAGTCTTTGGTATGACTCGGCCGGAGTTCGAACCCACGACCTCCTGCATTCGAGGCTGACGCTCTAACCACTTAGGCCACCGGGGCGGTCCTAGCAGGGATGTGAAGTGTTAAATCTATTACTATGTGATGTCTTGTAGACCATCTTAAGCAATCATTATCCAACCATTCCTCCTCTGAGATTTATGACATATTTGTTTTATTTTAATGGAAATGGTTTAGTGAGAAAGAAGAAAAAATTAGCTCGTTCATTCTGGCTCAGACGTTGAACCTTTCATTTGTTGCGCGTAAGGTAAATATTCCAAGTTGAATTAAAAATCTTTACCTCTATAGCCATTGGCATTTAAAAGTAGAAGTTTTTACAAGCTATAATTAAAGAGCATATGTCATTCTAAATCAATGGAATATTTAACGTAATATCATCAGACAATATGGAAATTTATGTGTCATGTCACATAGTTGACTCTGTTTAGAGTAGTCGAGCTAAATAAATCGGATAGAAGTTGCATTCATACAATTTTATTCTATTCCTCAAAAGTGTAATTTTTTTTAATTATTTTTATATCGCTATTCATATAGCACGTACGTTTATATGAAAATAATTTATTCGGACTGCAAAATCTGTGTCGTTTGAAATACTGCCGGTTCAAAACAAAGAGTATTTTAAACAAACTGGTCCTTGCGAAAGAAAAAAGTCTGTTTTCCTCCTGCCTCTAATAGACAATTATTTTGTATTTAGTAATAGAGATATTGATCCTATACAAAGTTTAGACACTGACCGTTTCATTATTCATTATATTTGCAACAGAGGTTTGGTTTTGCGGAAATAAAAAGTGTGATGGTTTCGTAATCTTATCACTGGATGAGGAATGTGCATGTGTTATGCATTCCAGTGTGTATTCCAGAGACTGTCGATTAACATAAGACAGAATCCAAATCATGAGCTCAGACCTTGCTTACGTAGGTAGTAACTTTCCGTCTCTTTTGTATAAAAACGTGTATTCTGCTCGAGTCAAGAACAATTAAATGTCATCAATATGGAGTGATCTAACAGTAAACTCTCCAGGCATTTATTCAGTCTCGCAATGATTAGTCTGTATATGTGAAATCACTTCTATCTTCCGACATATATCTTACAATAATTAATAATCTTTCTAGAACTTAACAGCAGACATGTTCTCGATAATCAGTTAAAATAATTCGCCGACATCGGAACAGATTTCCTTTAAAGAATGCTGTTTCTAGTAGCTATAAAAGATTTTCCTCATTAAACTTTTGGAACAACTACATTCTGCAAATAACAGGTAGCCTCATATTAAATAGTACTGAAGTCCTCAATCCAATCTACTTAGTACCTGCCTCCTACAAACTTTAATAACGTTTTCTCTACATTTTAGCAAAACATTATTTTATAATTATATAGAAAATGTATATAGAACGAATTTCAGCTAGCAAGAGTCGAACAACAGAATTTATGTTCTGAAATATGAACGAATGCATTTCCTTCATTTGTCAATCATTCAGTAGTATATCTTTTCTAATCGACTTCGGTTTGACCTGAAAAGAGTCTTTGGTTTTTAATTAGGAGAAAGCGCATTAAATATCAGGTTGCAAAGAGGAGAACAGTAGTAAACCCCTCTTGGCTCCATACAGCATTAATGTCTTAATACACGTGATGGATTGTAAAAGCAAGCCATGTCCTGTCTTAAATATGTGTTTGTTCTTCTTTCCATCCTATCTAATGTCTACAGAAGACTCGATTCATGTGAACGTGTGAGCGCTTCTAGTCTGTTCTCTTCTTACGCTACTTGCACGTGAGTGTATAAGTATGTTTATCTATCTGTGACCACTCCTACCCGTTGTTTAGTAGATGAGTGGGTACTGGTTACTCAAAATTACGTGTTTGATAGTAAATGTGAGGTGTTAGATGGAAGGGTGGGGGGTGTTGAACAGTAGTAGACATAGTGTTAGTCACTCCAAAAGCGTCTTGGATATTAACTGTGAAATGTTGGCCAAAGAAAAGTGTTTGTTAAACCTATATACATTTATATCATTACATTTTACGTTTGAGGTAAGATTTTCTTAACTACATCACTGTGGGATAATAATGTTAATTTCGTATTGTAGCCATAGGATCATATCTGAGAATTTCCAGTGGTTTAGCACTGGCTAATATTAATTTCCGTTTGTCGCCCTACAGCCATATATTACTACTGATGGCCACATTTCGTCAAACTACCCTCATAAAGGCAAATAAAGTAAACACCGGCGTCCGGGACGGTAATACTGTCATTATCGTTGCTGATTGTAAAATCACCAACGTTTGAAAGTCTTATGTTGAATCCCAGTGATTCAAACCAGATACTTTTATACCCGTAACCTCAACAACTCACGTGGTTCTGTCGGCTGTTCAGTGTACGGACTTTAAGGCGGCCTTAGCTGGGCTAAGAACAATATCGCGGCGCGGGGTTTCAGTCTGGAGCAAACGGGGGTGACGGACGCGATACGACCGCGGCGTGGGTTCTTAAAGTAGTCTCATAGCGTGCTTAGTATTTCCACTGATACTTAATTTCAAGATTGATAGGACATTCCAGCAAAATAATTGACGATTGTTTTTCGTCTAAAATAGTTATCTAGAGGTTATGGATGCCGCCTTCACCTAGTCGGCACCAATGTTGTTCTCCATAGCAGACTGCGTGTTCCAGTAGAACTCACCATCCAAAGGAATAACGTGTAGCAGGGTATTGTTTTTCCCATCCAGAATACTGCCTGATGTTCTTACCTGAGTGAGGTGGACATATAGTCTTTGGACACATTACTTGGTACTTAAATATGGCAACATTCCTGCCAATATCATCACGGGTACCAAATAGTCGAGGATGTTCTCATGGTCGGTGGGGCACTCCTTAAAAGCCAGACTCTTGTTTCTGTGTTGCATGCATATATGAGCTAACTCATAGTTGATATCCCAGAGGCCTAGCTATTGACCACTGAGGAGGCTTCCAATGTTACAGACAGGTTCGCACCCAGCTACAAATGGGGGCTGCTATAGTGCCCCAGCCTTCTGCACTTTGCCTCCAATCTGCGGAGCCCAAACACGCTTGTAAGTAAAGACCTATAAGCTGTGCACCCTGACACACAGCTACGGCTGGACCTGGTCATCATTCAACATACACTTCACTGAGGATTTTTTTCTTCAGATTTTAGCATTGCCAGTACTCTCAGCTGGGTACGTGGGTAAGCTTATCCCTCATGGAAAAGGTAAATCAGCCTGGATTCGGCTTAGCAGAACTCAATGGCGTGGCAAGAATTGCCTGCAAGATTACTGAAATGTGCACCCAAAGAGTGGTAGGGTATTTCATTACACCGTTTTGTGGCTTAGAGGTTAATGCTCGGTACGCTTATAGCAAAGCTGCGTCGTCCAAAAGGTTCGAAATGCTACCAAAGGGCCGAAAATATGCTCTAAGCGATGCGCTTTTAAGGCTTTGTGCCACAAAATTTAATTAGAGACATTCAGCACTCTTGGATACTCACAACCCTCTAGGTATTAATTTAATCGCACAACCCATATGCCATCTTTGAGTTTATGAAGTTTGTACTGGACATATTTTTCCTGATTTCGTGCTAAAACAACCAATTTTCAGTTTGATGTAGATGAGAAAGAAGATAGTTATCAGTGGTTTGACGATACCTCTTTTGAAGTAACTATTCTCGTCCACCCGTATATCGAGCACATTCTTAGAGTATGTTACATTAAAAACGGTCTCATGTGGGCATAGTTTTGCAGCCTTTACATGGACACAAACCTCCAACCTATCTGTAGTTTGGTTTTAAAACACAGCGACCCAGCCTCTCTACTACCACCATCATCCATACTACTCCAAACAGGTCAATCTCGCACTGCCCTTTGAGTGTCCCTGGGTGTTGTCCATGCGATCCAAACGAAACTGTTGATTGTCTTTCGTCTGGGAGGTCCGGAGCATTTCAGCCGTGCATACATCACAGCGATTATTTTGCTGTTGCTTGAGATAGTGCATGCTATCGACCTTCCGCTTTTCTGCACGAGTTACAACGTAAACACTGGTCCTGTCCCGTTTTTTTTTAGCAATAGGTATTTGGACAACCTGGCGGATTTCCTGATATGTAGGCACCTGCTGAACCTTGGCCCCCAACACACTTGAGTTGAGACACTTCACGCGGGAGAAAGCAAGATACTTATTATTGGGCCACTAGACATACTCATCTACAATTCATACTTTCAACGTGCTTTTGGATGTTTTTCCCTGAGAGCTGTGAACTGTGATAGCATAGCCAATCCGCCAATCTGGAGATTCCACAGCATCCTCGGCCGCAACAACAGTCCCTTCCAAGATGTCGTTGAGCACAAGCTCCCACCACTCGTCTGTCCCTGGAATGGTAACAGTGATGTTGTGATATCGGATGTCCTGCGGATGCCATCACAGACGGTATGGGCGTATCCAAGAGTGCTTTTTATGATGTTCAAGAACGACCTTATGGGTCCTGTACTACTTCTCCTGGCGCTGGCCAACCTCAGATCTGAGACGTATTTTTTGTCTATGGCACGATAGTCTTTAACCACCTCGTCTTAGCGGTCCTCGTCAAGCATGCTGGATTGGCCCTGGTTGTCAATGCAGACGACATGTACAACTCGTTGCTTCAGTCACCCGAGAATGATCTAGAGTATTTGGCTGGCGACTGTGCAGGTCTTGTTCCACATTATACCCCACGGAATTATTTTCTGCCCCAGTGTACCGGGACCCAATTACAATGGCCATTTCTTTTCGTACGCATCTCTTTTGCAAGCCAGCGGGTCAGTGTGAGAAAAAGTGAATTGTGGCTTGGAAGAGGGTGATCGCACGTGTTGAGGTAGGAAATGAGGTGTGTTGTGAGCGTGTCGCTAAACGATAGGCTTTCAAATCTAGCAATTCGCTCTTGCAGTTTTCCTTGTTTTGTGGCCTGGGCATATAGGCGGAGCTGTCGAGAGGGACTATGAGCTCTTCCCCCTCGTCTCTTGTCTGCAGGAGCGTTTGGAGCTTTATACTTATAATGGTGCGTTCTAAGCAGAAGTGACTATCGGCTTAGTGGACATTCTCATCCTCCAGCCAGATTAGGTGCACTGGCTTGATGCGATGGAGTTAGTTGAATTTCCTCCCCCGCCAATAACCCACCGAATCTTTGATTCGTATCTTGAGACGTCTGTATGGCTCCTCATACTTCCCTTCATAAAAATGTTATCATGCGCACTCCGTGAAATGATGTGTCTGTGGCCATGCATACCTGTTGTGGACATTGAGCTCAAACATGCATTAAGAGATAGATTCCTATGTTGTAGATGTTGCCTTCGGCTATCTCCTTTAGGATGAAGGGGCACTTGATGATTTTGTCTAGGTCGGCCACGTCGATGATGACTTGTCTTTCCCAGTATCCCATCTTTCTGCCTCTCTCAGGCCATTTCTTCGCTGGTGTTTTCAGCTGTTCCACCACCCACTGCGCGGCTCTTAGAGGGACCATACCTTTAGAATTCGGCTCTCGTACTTCATATATAAAGGCCGTATACAGCTGCTGACATTAGGGTAGATCTTTCTGTAGAAAAGCCCTTCAATGTCAACGAGAAATCCAGACCATACGGCACGCGTGACTGTAACCATGACGGATCCGCTACACGATTTTACTCTCGAACTCGTCCATAACGGTCGACTCGCCTGCGTTCCCGCCTAATAACTGGAATTTAATTATATAGTTTTCAATGATGTCGATGTCCCCGAACCGAAGTGTATCATCCAGTTCAATAGCAATCGGACTAAACACATACAGCCAGTTCAATCGAGTGGCGGAAGCTGCGGTACCAACCAAAGACTGGATTTTTCAGACAACAGAACGTTGTCTATCATATTTTCTCACCGTTTTGCAGATGAGAACACAACTCTCAAGAAAAACAACAGTTACCTCCCCCAATTTTCACTAGTCCATCAAATTCAGCGATGGATTGATGGAATACTCTGATGCCATGGAGAACAAGAGTTGTTAACAGTCATTCATTTCAAAGTGGATTCTGCTACACCTTCTTACGATGAAGGAAAAAACATGTATCAAGTTCAACTAGAGTGTGTACTTCATGTCAGTAAATCATAATTTGACAGTGTAATTATTCGTATAAAAGGAGATCTTAGCCAAACTATTATATTCTCAAAAAGAAAGGGCGCCGTGAAACTACATTTACAAAAACCATTCTCCACCGAATTGTAACTCATGTATCCTGTATATGGAGGAGTAGCTCCACACCAAGGACATAGCTCTGGTCTTGAAATCTGTGGGGATTCGATGAGTTATTGCTTTGAAATATGTTGCCTTGACGCAAGGAAAAGAATTTCTACAAAAACGTGTTAACTGACCAACAAAACCACAAACAAGCCTGAACAAAGGCAAATATCTGTTTCTTCAAGCAGCAAAAAGCACTCCTTGGTCTCCGAGATACGCCTATAGTTCACTTCACACTCTTTGCAAAGGCATTTATTCCTCCGCCACGCCAAAACAATGACATAACAGAAAGAGACGTTGACATTTCTTTAGACCTTATAGACACGAGCAGATAAGCATAATCAACATATTAATCAGAGATTATGACGTTTATGATTACTAAAAATGAAGCACTTAGAATCCCTCGAATATTTCAAGGCAGAACTCGATGTTTGATCTGCCACCGACGATGACAACGATGCAAGAATCCCAGGGGTAGCATTTCTGTCCGTGTATTCTCTTACCAACGCAGCTCCTATCGAGTTTGATGACGTATGATGCCATCAGCGGAGCTATTGATTAAATTTCTTTCCAGTTACAATACTTCATCGTGTCCAGGATGAAAATCATCCTAGATGATGTGTACCAGACCGAAGAACCTAACTTTACCCAGACAAATTGTTTGCGATCTTACTCGACTCTATTGTAAACCACTGCACAATTAGGAACCAGGTGTATCAATAGAATTTTCAGAATTGACATTGCTTGGATTAAAGAGGATGGTATGCTTTATGTAGATTTTATTTCTCTTCTGACCAATCAACGACGAGGTATATTTCCACCATATCAAATCGGACCAACTTGTTTGGAACTTCAGTTTGCATTTGCTCTCAAGAACACAGTGAAAGTGATATTCTGTGCAAAGCAAATTTGACAATTTTCTGGAAACTAAATGTCTGAGAGAAGTCATCATACACTATGAAAAAAAATGGAATCCGTGGAGATAGGCGAGGGTGATGTTTTCCCAGTCACAGGCAACCAGTGGAGAAAACGAAAAGAAGTCATGATAGGCTGAACAATTACTCTTTTAAAAAAATATTGCTATGGTTGTCAAATCAATCATCCGAGTCAAAGGCAATACTATAAATGTTTGACGATGAGTCAAAAAGAGAACATGGGAGAATATCTGAAAGAATGGTGGACGCTCATCCCAGGGTAGAAGATCTTGAAAGATGATTTAGTTTCGTATGGACACCCTCATACGGAAGACAATATCATGGTCTTAATGAGAAGAATTGCTATATCTACTAAATTAAATAATGTGATATTACAGTGATCTGATTCAATGGTATGAGGAGAATATATCGTGTATTTTCTTAATCAAAGTAGTCTTGGATTTCCATTCGAACATTTACTGGCTTGTTCTGACATGATATCTCTAGAAGCTATACAGAAAATAGAAATATTGTTTTGTGACTATTTTGGATATCTGTATTCTTTAGCTTAAAAACGTTGGATACATCGATAACAAAATGACCCTGTACTACATTACGGAAGCGTACTTCTACTTCCCAAGGTTTTTAATATGTTCATTTTTCACATTTGTTTGGGTACTGGTACATTGCTCATGAGGAAGAAGGAGATAACCCTAAACTTCCCTGTTTATTTGTTAAAAATTGAGTTAGCGGCGGTAATTAGAAAACAAAATGTTGATTTTGAAAAATGGAACTAATTTGTGTTCACTTTTTAAATTCTTGGCATAGTCTTTTGCCCTCTCTGTCACTTTCAACCTTTATTTTTTTCTACGAGGATATTTTCTTTCACGTCTTCATCTCCTCTCTGAGGAATGTTTACCTACACGCATTCGCCCCTAGCATATAAAGCAGAACGTTCACTAGTCGTGTCGTTCATCGTTGACTCGTCTAATAAGATAAAACAACTAGATAGCACGGTCAAGTTGGAAAGTTCAGTGAAGCAATTTGCTTGTTGAATGAATTGGAGCTCCTAAACCGAGTGAAGAAAATGGAGTTTTATCCGAGCAAGTTTCAACGCAAGAAGGAAATGGTAGCACTCAAAATAAAGAAGGAATTCATAAGAGAGTTGATGTAGGAGGTTACAACGAAGATCAAGTTGACCTGGACAGAAGAGAAGAGGCTGCTGGAAGGGGTTAAGATTAAAAAGTATCAGTAATGCCTCTCTCAACAGTGGGAGGGGGTGAATTAGAGTTTGACACAGAGAGGGATGAAACAGAGAAACAGCAGAGACAGCAAGAACAAATGGAGCAATCTTAAGTTCCCCAAACAGAAAATTTGGAAATGGAAGCAGATGTGACTAATGTTAGACTGTCAGTAGATGGAATGACTACGTACAAATATGCCCCTGCTTTGAAGCTTGTCCTTGGATTTTCAACTGTTCTAGATATCGATAACATCAACGATACAGGATAGCAAGCAACGGCCCTATTGTGTGTCACCTAATTTGCTCAGGAAAAGATATGTACCACTAAATCATTGCAACATTTGTTAACCTTTCGTTTCTTCGGTTGATGTTTGGTTGTATTTTGTATTTCACAGCTTAAAAAAATCCCTACCCAGTCTTTTGCCTTATGTGTGTGTTGATACGTAGTGTTTGTGGGCAGACATACCCTTGTGCTTTATAGTATATAATTATGTCTATGGCCATAGTGTGTTTATTCGAAAAACTATTTATTATTAGGGTAGTAAGTGACCTTTTTAGTGTTGTTTCAAAAGGGATGGTAAGGAAATTATAGTGAGCAGTGGGTATTAGGGGAATTTAGTTTTGTCTAGAAAGGAATTCGCTTATATTTCATCTCCCTTCATTTACATGCTAACCACCCTATTCTGTGTCGGCAGTAGATTAGTAAGTGATGGCCAATGCAAATGGCGTTTTGGTTACTCAGTGTTGGTGCTGTGTAGGAGGTCAATGGTTGTTGCTCACTCAAACGGCGTGTTAGTTACTGAGTGTAGATAGTGGTTAGTTGATGACTGGTTGCTGGTCTGTCCCAACTATGTATTGTTTGGTAAGTGTAATTTTACCATTACATTTGCCCTTCTCCCTACTCTGCCCTTCTCTCCAGATTATTAGGGACAATCCAAAACCTTATGGTAATTTTAATACATTTCTCTATCCAAAGTGTGTCAATTGTGTACTCAAGGCCAATAGATACAATGGAAAATCTCAAGAGTATCATACTCATGTTAAACATATGGGCATTTATCTTCATTACCATTTCCTTGATTATTTCAAGCAGTATCATAAAGGTAATCCTATGATGACCCTTTAACCATCTTCACAATGTTAATCCTATGGACTAATGCTAAATTATCCTTCCACCCAAGTGCATCCGATGTAAGAATATGGTCATTTAAACATGAAAATCCTATTGTCCGTCATGTGGAATCATTTCAACATGGCAACAGTAACGTTAACTCCGACTCCAGTTTTAAAACTCACACTAACTCGGAGCTAGCTTTTGAAGTCAAAGGCACAACCCAGGCAAATTTGCAAAAGATGTCGATGACACAAAACAAACATTTTTAACCGCGATTGTACGTGGCCAAATGAGAGACATCGGCTAAATCGGCTTGCCATCGATGATCAATGCCCTCCATTTCGGTTCGACTTCTGGAAGATTT
>JAECUM010030088.1:0-29372 GCA_016617855.1 Megalonaias nervosa
AATCTTGTATACTGAAACAAAACTAGTTATTCATTCGATAACATCTGAGCAGAAAGAGCTGTATTATTGTTGTACAGTATTTTGTTTTGCATGAAATTATTATTCTTTGGAAATATAAAGTGATTTATAATATTCCTAGAAAGGGACATTAACATGCAATTACAGTAAAATTTTTAAAAAGATATCTTCTTGGGATATGTTATAGTGATTCAAATCAAAAGTCTGATGCGCACATCATTACAATTCAGGCCATTGGTACATTATAGACTATAGGCACATATACACCTTCAGCATTGGAAATTATTTGGAGTACCACTAAAGTTTTTTCAGAACATGATTCATTAGGCCTTGTGTTGGTAATTCGATGATTCATCATCATCATCATCATTGGCAGCTCAATCTCGGGAGACCGTGTGAGTAGCGCCCTTGGAGTATTGTCTGTCTCTTCCGTGTTGTTTCCTCGCTCAAGGACGAGGCTGGAGTGGCCTCTCCAGGGCCCGAGCATGGGCGTGTAGTATGGAGATCCTGGGCTGCCCAGACGTCCCGCTCCCTAAAGGAAAGTGAAGCATCTCTCATAGCCTCTCCTTTCCAGGTGTAGTGATCGCTGCGGGACCACTGTCTGGCTTTGCGGAGCAGGTAGTACGTGCATATGGCCTCTCCTATACTATTGTGTCCACAGCAGCAGCTTCATGTGGGGCCCCCTGTTTTCACATAGCCTGCTGTGTGGCGCGACCGAGTGCCCGGCGGTATCACTGCGTGGGCAGACTGGGCTCATTAGCCTTGGCAAGCAGCCAGTCTAAGAGAAGGAAAACTCTGACTCGAAACCCGGGCAGATGGAGCTCGTTAGCCTTGTCAGGCAGTTCGTCTAGGAGATGGAAACTCCAATTTGAAACCGACGAAGTGCCATTGGATGATGGCTCCGCTGCCTTGTGGATATCGTCGGGAGAAGGATAGGCTACGGGAGTAAACCCAGACAGAAAACCCGGAGTGGAGCCCCTAAGGCGGCTGGGTGTCAACTACGACTTCCTTCCGGCAGCTCCTGCATCCAAACTGGTGCCAAATGTTATGCTCAGGGTTCCTTTGGACCCCACCAGCAAGGACAAGAGGGGAATTCGATGATTATTTGGGATTTAATTCGCAATACTGGCATGACCATAATTTTCTTCTACTTTTTCACTCTGTATTCTATGGAAATAAATTATTTGTTGAATTTACAAAGCTTGTTTCTTCTAGCTCTTTTCTATTACTTTAAGACCACAAAGTCGTAGTATTCCAGTCGAGAACGTGTTTGTCATTGAATCAATTTGTTAGTCTCCAAATCCTGTTGAAATTCCTATACCGGACAATACTGTTCCAACATAATGTTAAATTCCTATAAATGCCATACCATCCATAGGTCAATAAATCAGCCCAAATCTGTAATGATACAGAAAGAAGGTTCAGGGCTGATATCTCCATTTCATTCAAATGGGCAAATATTTGCAGACATTCTTGTCTTCGCACATCGATGTGCATTTTTTACACTTGCCTGTATTTCTCGCACTATTGAGTTACCGTCGGTTGAAGGGTTCTCTTGGCGATATGTACGAAATATTTGTGGAACAAATCCTCTGTTAACTACTTGTGAATCCATGTGGAATTGAACAGCTGTATATCCTGTGGTTATTTTTAATTTCACGCTAGATACGTCTATTACCAAATACTGATAAGTATCTAAACTGTATGCAGGTGTGTTTGTGTTTTGGAAAGATTGGCATGCATCAAAATTGCATATTTTAGTGAATAGGTGACATCAAACTCACAATAAGTCCTTTAGTATCAACACGGATTAGGGGGTTTTATGTATCAGAGTATACCATCCCTAACGTGAACTGTAATGAGGTTTATGGGAACTGTAATACAAATGTATACCTATACACATATTTACTGACCAACACCCACATCTGCTGACCAACACTGTTCAATGAAACGAGATATAAAGCAGGTGGAAGAGACTGATATAAGTGCATACTATGAAACGCTAAAGCGCATACTATGAAATGCTAAGCCTCGTGTTATATAGTTGTAGTCCCTAAATATGCAAACTCAGATATGTCACTTGCTTTGGATTCTACTATTAATACGTGAACTTAGTCCAAGGTCCATGGCATACAAACAGTTGACATAGGCACCATTACAAATATATATTCAATAATGATCATGAACAGATCGATTTAAATATGCAACTAAAATTGACCTCTGTGTCTTTCCTTACCCATCTGGAACCCGAACCCAAAGGCCCAGATTTTTTTAATTGATTATTTTTATTTTTCTGGAAGAGGGTGGGGAGATGTTCGGAGCGAACTAGGTTCTTGTTTTTAATGTGTTTTGTGCTGTGGCTAATGCCCATAATTAGCAACGATTATTCCTTCCTGTTACCATTACTCGGAATTAAATATAGTTTTTGATATTCTCCACATCATCATCATCATCATCATCATCATCATCATCATCATTATTATTATTGTTCTTCTTGTTGTTGTTATCTTTGTTGTATGATATTAAGGATGGTTGTGGTAGTGCTACTGTTGATAATTTCATTGGTAGTGGTGGTAATAATAATAGTAGTGCTGGTGGCGACACTAGTATAAATGATTCGTGGTTTTGTTTTCGTTGTTGCTGCAATTATGTTTTGTTGTCCTTCGTGCTGATTTATCCATTTTCATGGACTTTCCTGTTTTGTTTCTTCTACGCTATTAAGAATAAAGTAAATATAGTTAATCGTGTCAATTGTCTTTGCAAGTATAAATGATAAAAACTAACTCTGAACATTTCATTACAATGAATATGATTAACGTCATAAATATTATGCATTTACTGAGGGCGACGTCTCTAGTTACCTGTATTGTTTCCTACGTGTCATTCACCGCGAAAAGACGTATTTTATAGCTCCAGTAATTTTTTTTGCCGATTCTTGCTGAACATACATTTCATATGGATACAATTTAGGTACCATGTAATTGCACCGGGCTGCCGGGAGAGAATTGTGTAAGTTATATGAAGTTTGTTTGAATTCTTACTTAAAATAGTGTGAATCAAAAATGTGGTAGATATACTAACGTACTGTAATAGGAGGGGCCTGTGGAAGAGATGACATAGTGACATTTTTGCCGATTTTATTGGACATACTTCTCAGATGGATACAACTGTGGTACCGTCTATTATACCATACTGACGGAAGAGAATTGTGTTGTTTTTTGGTTTTTTTTGTTGTAGAGGTGCACTATATTACCGGTATACCGGTTTACCTTGGTATATTTTCCAATGGTACGCACCACGGTACTTTTCACTGTAGTTTCCGTCAGTAAGGAATGCACAGAAATTCCCAAGGAATCTTTTTACGACTTATATGATATTAACATCGTGCTTTCATTATTCATAACAAAATAGTTCAAGAAATTTACTTTCTTTTTTACAAAATGGTTGCATCTGTCAAAACGTAATGGAAAATATTACATATATAATTTTCCTACATACCCAACCTTTCATGGTTGATCTGGTGCGAAATACAGATGTTCAATCTGTGATTCCGTATTGCACACCTAAAATTTCCGTATCACACACCTAACCTGGAACTACCATCATAACTTGCAATGTTAAATACTAGTTTACTTATGAAACATCCGATATAATGTATTGCTACACATTTTAAATTGTTCAAAAATGGAAACGTAATTTTAACAAATAAAAATGGACGCCTTTGCCGCTGGCGATCATGGGAAAGTACCTTAATAAGCGACAAACAGTTTATGTGCATTCAACGGTATTGATGCAAGGAAAATATGGTTGACCTGGGCAACACTATTTTGGACGGAATGTTTGACAATAAGTTCTGAGATGAAGCGGGTGTATAAATTGACATCAGAAGTATCTGTGAGAGAGAGAGAGAGAGAGAGAGAGAGAGAGAGAGAGAGAGAGAGAGAGAGAGAGAGAGAGAGAGAGAGAGAGAGAGAGAGAGAGAGAGAGAGAGAGAAAGTGCTTCGCTACTGAAATCTTGTATTCATTTTTTTTAATCAAGACAAAGTAAGAAGTACACTGGAAATCATGCTAATATTCAAGGCATGGCTTGAAATGCCCACATTTGGAGAAAATGTTATCCCATGTATAATTCCTAAGAGACAATTAACGATGAAAATCATCTAAAATATCAATCTATTTCAGCTTCAGAGTTTCAAAAATATGGTCTACGGAATTATTTTTTTAAAGAGGCACGTTTAAGTGGAGGTACAAAACATTTTTCTATTAAATGTGGCGAGGAATTGAATTTGTTTTGTAAATGTGATGGAAAACAAGGATTCTGGCTCAAAGACTATATCCCCGTGTGCCAGAGACTCCTATTAAGTACGATTTCCCTTATCCAGAGACTCCATCCATCTCTCTCCCAACAACTATACTTGAGGTAAACAATGATTCTGGCTCAGAGACATATCCCTGTACCATAGACCTCGATCCATCAGGACAGACATTTTTTTTTTTACGTGTGAGTTTTAGGCGTCAGATTATTTCATACCTCATCAACGATTATCAGCGTTTCAACTGTTGAAAGTAGAAATATTCCATCATCATGGTAATGGAGACTAAACTTTATTCTACCGCTCACACAACGAGGAAACTTAAATAAATCTTGTATCTGTAGTTTATTAAGAGGATATTTTTTATCAATAAAATATACCTTTGTCCGATCAAGATCAATGGTAAATTTAGTATGTTTTTTTTGACTGATCGCATCATGAAAGTTATTAAATCCTTCTGAAACTTTCTGGCTCAATTTTTCAAGATAATTAAAATACTCGCTGTTACCAGATCCGATATGTGACAGTTTAACCTTGTCACGAGCAACACTGATGCCACTGAAACATATTCCTGATGTTTCACTGTTAATTTCAACTGTCAACTGTTCACCGTCTATCGTTAGATATTTGATCTTGCTATTGTTCCTATGTGTCACTGGTAATTTTCAAACATTATTTTTCTTGTTCACACAAAATTTCATACCCTAGTCATCAAATATAGATTTATTGTCGGCGACGTTATCGATGTCGTCACATGAAAAGATAATATCAAGTATAGATTTATCATCACAACGATATCCAAGTGCAAACGCATCTATTCCGTTTCGCAGTAACGTTTGTCATCGAAATTACTTAATACACGTTTGATAATAACATCTGTTTCAAGTTTATGGTGATTTGTTCGAATAGCCATTGCTCGTATAAAACTAGCGCCACCGTCAAGTGCGTGCATGTAATCATCAAAACTAATAGATTTTTTAACAAAATCGCGGGGTAAACCTTTTGCTTTTCTTGTTATTGTATTATTGTCCAGCAACACGGCATACATTTTACTCCGCAATCCAATACAGTATTTGATGATGACGGATTTAATTTCATCCTTAAACTTACCAATAACCTTTTTATTTGTATTATCATGAAATTTACTATCGCGAAGATAATCGGAAAGATCAAATAAATCTCGGCTTTAAAAAATATCTTGATGAACGTCCTCAGTCTCTATTTCATAAACTTGCGAATCAGTATCGGTAAATAATAGTTTTCTTGACGGCCACAGCTTCTTAACAATATTATAATGAAAATCGTACATCAGCCACTTCGACAAATCAATTATAGAAGCTCCAACATAAATCGGTTTATTTTGTTTAGATTTGTTCTTCGTCGCTGTATCGTGACAAGGTTCTCATTAAAAAATGTCATGCTCACAAAATCATCATCGGATACATGTTTGTTTCGGCAGTTGATATCATTAACTAGCTCGATATTTACTCGCTTTCTAATATTTTCTATTGTCTTACCAATGACGGAGTTGTTCATAAGCTTAAAGAAGTTTTTCTCTAAATCACTTTTAGCTACAGCTCTTCTCGAAGTGTTTGAGCTAATATAAACTCTCACCCACGGCGACTGATTGAATTTTAACACACGATGAACTTTCCTCAGCAGAAGACCAGCATCTAACGCTTGTTTAAAAACATTGTAATGCAAAACGTAATTTCGCTTATCAAGTAAATTTGGGACTAGTATTTTTTTTTTTACCATAGAATTTTGTCTTGGCGATGATATTGCTTGTTGCTCTTGAGATAACAAACTATAATCGCTTATCATTGATTCTGCACAAAACGGATAATCGTTGTGTAAATTGCGTAGCGAAGTAGGATAGTCGAGATCAACTTCAACAAAATATGAAACATCGTCAGGTATCTATTTTCTGTTTCCGTCAGAAATTAGTCAGGTGTAATCCAACGAAATCCACCAAAAGGCATTGGTTCTGACATTCCATAATCGTATAAATTATTACCGTTTAGATAAATGATATACTTCAATGGAAGCTCAGGATTGTACTATTTTATTTCCTTATTGTTTGCTTCCGAATACGTGTTTTTAATCACACTAATATCGTCTCGGGTACCTCTTTCGATAAAGTTAAACATGTCATCATCTGTTAGCAATTCTAGCTCAACTTAACTAAACTTTAACAAAGCATCCTAAGATAACCCAGGAGCAGAGTAATACCAACAGAGATCTAATGCATAATTATTATAACTCACTTTTCGAAAGCTTTCAAATACATCCGCCAACAATAATACATCCGTTTTCAAATACAAAATCATGATAATCGCCAAATGTTTTGCAATCGAATTCTTTCCAAATATCTTGTGCACATTTGTACTCGTCGTCGGTTATATTTTCGTTTTTAAGTTGTGAATAAAATTTATCTTTGTTAGGTAAAGAACTTTTATAATTTACTCCAATCATCGACGTACTCGTATGGAAGTACTCCTTCTTTTGCTAACAAGTTTGCTTCATTACCAAAATGATCGTGTAGGTTATAAAACTCATTACAACCTTTTACCAGCTCATTAACGATCCTGCCATAAACTGTAGGCTGTTGATAAAACGCAATTTACCTAAAGTAACTGACATATACTTTTCAAAATTATTTGGAATACACTTGATTACGTTATCGAGCTTTAAACGAGAAGTTCTCTCGGGATCACCAAACGCTTCTACGATACTATTACTGTCATATCCTCGGAAATTGTGAAGAACAACTGGAATACAATCTGGAGCGTGAAAATTTAAATTACACTTATCGTGAGCCGCTCCACGATATTGCCCGGTCAAATGACAATGATCACGTACTTTTCTATGACCAGGCGAGTCAAAGGCTTTTTCACAAATATAACAAAATATTTCCTTGCTCGTGATCAGATTCTTCTTGAGATGTCAGTTTTATCCTTGACGTTGTCAGGGGAACGATTATTCTTAAACGTTTAAATATATCATCAACTTCACTGATCAACTGCTTGAGAAGCCAAACAGCTGGATGTTTACCGCGATACGATTTAATTGGCTTCGATAAACTAGGATCAACGCAACAAACTATTTTATACGCGACTCGGCATGGAACATGATTTTTATTTTTCTTGTGCTCTAGTGGTTAGGATTATTTTCTGCGCCAGGCACAGACTGAAGTAAACACTCGAAGTTGGCGTAAACAACGAAAGGAATTTTTAGTTTATGATTATGATTAAGAAACAGGATGAGCTTCAGCCGAATCTGGTATTTAATATTTACGAGGCATCTGACAAAGGAATTATTCGAAATATCTGCACAAAAATGTGCTAGGAAAAATAATTAACAGTGGCAATCTTAAAATAAGTGTCAGAGGAACACAAACAGATAAAGTTAATTATTATGGCCATAGATTTGTTTATGAAACTTTCAACGGACCTATACCAGATAATTTAGTAATAGATCAAGTCAACCGCATTAAAACCGACAATCGTTTAATAAACGTCGAACTTGTTACTCAACAAGAAAATATTAGACGAGGAAGATGTGGTGGTATTAATTTTAATAATCCTTCTCGACCTACTATTGCAGTAAATACTGAAACAGATCACCAGCTAGAATTTTCTACAAGGTCAGCTACGGCAAGATATTTTGATATTAGTCCTAGTTCAATAAAATTTGTTGCAGATGGAATAACAAGATCAGTTTTTTTCTAAACATTGCAGATCTAAAATCGTCTTCCGATGAAACTTATTGTAATATTTTCGAAAGCTCGTCTAGGCTGATGCAGCTATGACACCACAACATGATAGTTTCTCTGTCATATACTACACGAACGTTTTTAGTATCGTATAATTGCTTTCTTTCCGAATCTGTCAATAAGATTTTATCGTTTCCGAATTGAACTAAAAATAAATTAACCGAAATATATTTTTGCCAGCTAATACTTTTCTACTGCATCTTTTAGTGCACCAATGCCATTTACCTCTGCCTGATCGACTTATCTTATTTTGTCCATGGTTATATTATTTAAAGTTATGTAAAATTATATAATGAATCTCTTAGAAAAACTAAAGTATATATATATATATATATATATTTATGTATGTATATATATATCTATATATATATATATATATATATATATATATGTATATATATATATATATATATATCTTTATATATATATATATATATATATGATACATTAGCTGCTAAAGTCGACAAAAGTAGTTGCGAAGATGAAGTGAATCGTTTTTATAAATTTTTTAAAATGAAATTCGAACTCTATCACCGGCTTTAAATTTATCTCTGCGGTACATGTTTTCGTTTGCCAGTATTGGATTTATAATCGCGTCGTTTGGTGACATTTTCCTTTTGCCTAGAGAAAGGGCTCGATGTTTTGTGTTGTTGTACTTATCAACGATCTGTGGAAGATCATCAATATAAATGTTCGTGTTTCAGCTGTCAAATGTTTATGTATCAGCTCGTTTAGTGTACGATTAAATTTTAAACGTCAACGTTTTTTACTTCGTTTCTCGTAACATATTTCTGATGTTATTTGGTTTCAAAAACTGCTCAAATTCTTTATTAAAACTTTCTGCTCCATGATCTGTCCAAATTTTATTTGGTTTTCCTTCTGTACTTGTTATTACTTGTTTTAGTGCATCGGCTATCGATGTTCCTGTCCTATCTGAAACGGATACACTAAACGGGTATTTGCTAAAAACATCAATAACGTTAAAGAAATAGATGTATTATCGTTAAACTGAGCAATATTTGAAACATCTACCTGCTAACCCCGTTAAAAGTGGAGCGAAAGGAATAATTCCTCCTTGTTTTGTTTTCCTTGGCGCTCGAGGAAGCTTCGTTGTCGTTTTCTGTTTTAAAATTTTGTCGCTTGTGACCTTTTGGCTTGCATTTTATTTTTTATTGTTATATAAAACTATCACGGTGACTTAGTCACTTACGACGGAGTCGTTCACGATAGATTTGTTTGATACCGTCTCCAGACACCGCTGTTTTAATTGCTTCTGATACTGCCCTTGACGCAGCCGCTACTCCAAGTGTTCCTAGTACAGGTAAAATTTTTGTAATTGCGCTAGCTATTACAGAAAGTGCTGGTCCAAGAAATTCGCCATGTTTTGACATCGCTGTTATTTGTGCAATGGACAGTTTAAGCACAAACGGTTTTCCATCGATCGCATTGCGATTGAGTTTATTAATTTGCTGTTGAGTTAACATTATCTTTACTACGGTTTCATTTGTTGCCACGGCGACAGAACTTTCTGGTGAATTTGTCTCTGGGGATATCATTAAAGAAACAGAATTACGTTTGGCAACCGCTGATGATAATTTTCAATTTGGCCTGCCATTAGATATATTTCTTTGGTTGTGTACTCGATTTACGTTGCATTATATCAATATTGTTAGATTAAACTTGGACAGTCATCCTACCATTAACCGAGTCAATCGTCAAGAATCGATCGCTAAACAGAAGCGCGAATACGTTAAACGGAACAGCTGGAACCACTCCGAGTGTCCAAGTTACGTCTATTTTCGATGTCGAATTAATCAATCGCTCGGAGTGTTTTGATACGTCAAAGAAAAAGATTGGATAAAGAGTACAAAATTCTTCGATGTTAATCTGTGATTCGCTGTCAGCGTCTTGGTATTTTTGCATCGCTTCCATCAGGTACATATACGCTATCGTAACGTTTTTACCAGCGCCGGCTGTAAAATCACATTCGATCGCTCGTTGCGTGTACTGTTCGGAGTTTATTCTGACAAATATTCTTCTAACGTCAGCGTTATCAAAAACAGAGTTATTTTGTAGTTAGCTACCAAGTCGCGCGGTTTGTTGAAAAACAACAAATACATACCTTGGTGATTGTTTGCTCGGAGTAGCTGTAATACGCCACGTGTAGTCGGTTGCGTTATGAACACTTGTTTGATGTATTTTATTTTGGAGAAAATAATTTGTTTTGGTAAAAGCATCTAATGTTGTCTTAAGTTCTGTTAACCTATCTATCGATGCAACAATTCGTAGCATCCACAGCGCAAATTTTGTAATCGCAAATTTTGCATCTGCTCCACCAACCCGAATAAAACACTTATTTTGGTCTGAATGATCTAAAATTATAATATGTTTCAACCCTCGAAATACTTTATGATAGTCTTGACAAAATTCAAATATTGTGCTTAACGGCAACATCATTGTTATATGTTGCGATTCCGCCCCAAGTGCTTTTCGTTTGGCTTAACCTTCGTTGTAACGGCTGACCTTATTGAGTCTCCAATATCACCAGCAGCATTATTAGCAGGATTTGCTACTAAATTATTATTATCTACGCCAGGAGCACCAGCACCAGTACGAAATTCACTTCCAACAGCTTGTCCTTATCCTGTGTCCTTGAACCACATGATATTTGTTGCGATTGATCTCGAATAATCATCGCTAAACGAAACGATATGTAATATTATACTTGCGATCGGTAATCAATTATCAATATCCTCCACGGTTTGATTTGCTAGTTGATATCGTGCACTGTTGAACAAACTCCATCCGTTATTTACAAGCGCAATTTCTGTACCAGCTGCAATATCACCATCAGCTGTTGTTAATATTCTACCACGACCTTCCAGCATCGCCTTGTGCGGCAATAAAAACACATCCTCGTCACGTGTATTAAAAATTCCCTCACCGTCTTTATTTGGTTCGTTTCAGTTTTCATCGAGATATTCGATATACTCAAATTCTGTTGTTGTATCATCCACATCATATACTTGTATAAGATCAAAATAATTCTTAGCTAACATTTCTTATTATATAATAGACACACAAAAATGTAATGTCAGATATGAGGTAAATCTAATTTTCGTTTCGTTTTATTTACTGGCTTTCGTATTATCTCTTCATCGCTTGGCGATAATATCTTTTGTGGTAGCTATCATAGCTCGTACTGTAAGACCCTGCTAGAATAGAAAAATTAATTAAAATTGTGTTTACTTGTGCTATGTTAACCGGCAGATCACCGTCGTACGATATACTTTGTACTGCAACTCTCTCGTATTGTTGGTTTTTAAAGCCTAGCAGTGACGCAGTACTAGTCGCTGGTGAAAAATCGATTATCAAATTATTTTTTAATAATGTGATTCTGGCTCGTACAGTATTAGAGTTCGGAGTTAATTCAAAATTATCTGCGACAGTGTACTTTGTTATCAGCTCTTTTATTGTTTTGTTGACATCGGTCACGTTATGCGCTCCCTGTGGTATTTTAATTGATATTGACGACGAAGTTGCGCCCAAATTAAATATAAAGGCGTCATTGATACTTATGTTTACATTTGCCATAGAATGCCATACTGTAGCAGAAATCAATCCGATTTCATAATGTTTACCAGGATCTAGTCTTATTGGCGGATTATAGTGGACAGAAAAGTTTGCGCAGTCACCCGTTGTTTGGGACGAATCGAGCAATAATGTTGTTGACATTATATCAAGGTTGTTAGATTATTTTACGCTAAAAGATCGTTGTGCGAAATTTCGTATTCGTCTGATGTTAGTAATCCACTCGATCGAAAATGATCTAACATATCTACAATTTCGTTGTCGATTTCTGCGAATTCAGTTCCAGCTTCTATGAAGGATATCAGCAACAACAGTCGTTCAACCATTTAAGCATTTGATGTAAAAAAAATTATAAATGTGTAAAGTTTTTGTTTTCCTCTGGTAATCTTTTATCTCGTATATTTTCATGCTGATTAAACAGTCTTTTAAAATTCCAACCTTTGGGATATTCTTTTTCTCTAGTTTTGTATTGATTTGCTGTTATTCTTAAAACACTAGCAATAACTCCATCTCCAATTTTATCTATCATAACCAATATTTCTTCCTCTGTTTAGTTTCTTTAAACGCTTCTTCAGCTGTTGGAAAATCATTAACTTTGTCGTTTAAATTTCTTTCTAGTTTATTGTAATCATTACCAATCCATTTGCGAATGTTATTGAGATCGTTAAGGTTGTCTTTCATCAAATATTTTTGAATAAAATGATTAACTCCGAAATCTTCTATTTTTGACAGAGCTTCTTTTCTGTTAAGTCTTATCTATTTCTCATTAGGCATGTCTTCTAATAAAATTTCACTCATCATTTTTTGTTTCTCTCGGATAATTCTAGAGTTTGTTTTGATAAACTTTGTATTGACCTCCTTAACTCGACTGAATTAACCGCCAATCTTGCTATGTCTTGCTGAAGCGCATGTGGGGTGCTCATTATTCTGTCAGATTCCGCCTGTCGTTCAGCAGGATCAGCAATGTTTCTCACAAGCTCCTCTACAATTCTTTTAGTTTTCTTTTCTGATCTCTCCCGCAGCAAACGTAACAAACCATTTTCTTGTAATTTTTAAGGTGGTCTGCATATAACTCAGATATTTCTGGTTGTTTGCCAAGAACTGCTTCAGTAACTGGTGTAAAATAATTTGGTGGCTTCTTCTGCTACAATACGTTGTCCACGCCGCGCTTCTTCCATCCTTTTCTTACAAGCAACTTGAGATGCTGCAAGTTTCTTTAGCAATTCGGTTTTTTATGATAATCCATTCTTTATTTTTTATATGCTCTACAAAATTTGTTTAGAGAAATTCTTCGATACAACAACGAAACATCTTAGCTGGATCACGCGTTAGTTTATCAAATAAGAAGAAATTGTATTTATCTTTGGTTGCTCGATGATATAATTTAATAAATTTCTCCTTGGTTACATCACCGCATTGCTCATTCGCAATATTTCTAACATCAACATTATCGAGTCCAGGAAACAACACAAAACATCCCGTATCTCGCATAATAAATCTGTCGACGTTATAAATCCCTTGCGCGAGATAAATCGAATTACATTTTTTGTTACGCGATAATGAAAAATAAGACTTAATCTTATTCATCTCCTAGTTGTTTAGCGGGATATCCTCAAATACAATTATTTTATTCTCGGACGAATCAAGTTTACTTACAGGATCTAAATCTTCCGGTTGCTTGATCATAAATATGTCTTCGCCAGCGCCAAGCTCATCGTGAAGTTTATCGTTGTACCCGCTCTAAACCTCGTATTTGTCCTGTTGTGAATTAATTGTGTAGATGTATACATGATCATAGTTAAATTTGTCATTGAGCAAACGATTTAATAATAGATTTGTTTTACCAGATCCTGTTCGACCGACAATAAGATAGTGACAATCTGGAAGTTCATTGTTGTGCTTATACCTGATTATTCTTTCGTAATCAAAATTTAATATCGATGACTTTGTCATTGCTATTGTTATATAATGTTATTAAATAATGTTATCTTATATATTTTACATAATATGAGTTAATATACACAACTTGGAACAGCACTCACGGGATCTATTTCAGCTGACGAACCAACAATAACTGATACATCATCGTTAGTAAAAAAAAAAAAAAAAGGTGATACAATGACAGGTTTTTTATTGATGTCAAATCAGCGAGTATTTGGTTTGGAAGTTCATTATCCAGTACCCAAGGTTAATCTTACTCAAGCGGTAAGTTACTCTAAACTAAAAACGATCGACGATAATAAACTATCATTGACAGGAGGAACTTTAAGCGGTAACTTAGATATATCAGGAAAAACGTTATAAATTTGGAGACCGCATACCCACAAGCAAACTTAAATCAAACCCAAGCGATAAGTTATTTACAGTTGAAGTATGTGGATGGCAACAAGCTTGATAAAACCAGTGGAACGGTTACCGGTATTATTAATATGTCAATTAAAAAAATATTGGGTTAAAAACTGTGTAACCGCTAGCAAATGTTGATATTACACATGCGGTGAGTTATGCGCATCTAAAATCTGTTCACGATAACAAGCTTAATATGGCCGGAGACACAATTACTGGTAACCTGATAAAGAGCAAGAATTCAAAAGTAACTGGATTACCGATAACCTCACCAACACCTGATGATACTGATGTTATTAGTTATGCTCAGTTAGAAGGAGCACTCGCCCCGTATTTAAGACAATCCGGTAAACCAATGTCAGGCAATATAAATATGAGAAACAATAAAATAACAACAACATATGTTCCAGTTAACCCTAATGATCTGACAAATAAAGCGTATGTTGATAATATATCTAGTGGTGGTGTAAAACGAACTAAGAACAATGTTGGGTATATTCCAACACTTTTTAAGGCAATTGATAACCGAGTTGGGTTTGAGGTAAACGCATCAACACATTATCCTGAAAATTATCCTCATCACGCTTTCTCTGATAGACAAGAATGGACGACTAACGGAGAAAAGAGAGACTTTTGGGTCAAAATCAACTGTCGCTTTGCAGTTGCTATTTGGCAATTTCATTTGCGCGGTCGATTAAACTCTAGTATTGGTCGAATTTTAATTGGGGATTGGAAGGATGAAACGATGATATCAACTGGACAACATTGTATAGTGCAGCAAACACGTATATTTCAACAAAACAATACTTTATAATTCCAACTGCGAATACCGTTAAGAAATACTTTTATTTTAGATTTTATGTTGTCGCTGCTGAAAGTCCGTTTCAGGGATTGACAGCATTTCAAATATGCACACTCGATGATCAAATTTAATCTAATATTGTATAATAAATGTTAAAACCGCCAATTATAACCATCGCGAGAGATTTATACAATACTGTTTTTAATCCGTAGGTAATTTTGACGATGTATGATATTGGCAACAAATCACAATTAATAAAAATGCAAAATATGAAATCTCTTGACGTTAATTTGATAAACAATCCAATATTACCAGGAGCTGGAGACAATGCGAGGACCACAACTAATAGAAGAAAACTTTAATATTATAAACAAATACAGTCATCCTAATGATTGTCTAGAATAACAAACAAAAGTTGAAATTCTGATGAAACAATATTGCTCGAGCTTGACAAGGAAACTATTGATGCAATAATTCAATTAAATCCGACGGTAGTACGATATGGTGGAACTCAGGAAGGAAACAAAAAGAAAACGATAGCCATAGTTGTCTTGACAAACTACCACGAAAGGAAACCCTAGTTGAAATTGTTAATATAAAAGTGGATATAACGTTAATTAAGGTGTACTCAAACGCAATTCTACCACTGATACGTAAAAGAAACAGAATTCGATTCGATTATTGTTAACAAATCTCTAGAGATAATCAAACATCTTGACGAGAAAATCAATAATCTCAATGATGCTGAGCGAGAAAAGATTGTTGAAGAAGTCGAATCAGCAAGGTTGGAAGAAAAGATTGATTCTTACTACGACATAAGTGAAGAAGATGATATTCCACTTCCATCGCTCCAACGCTCTAGACAATTGTCAATGCGAAATTATCACACTGAAATCGAGAAAATCCTGACGAAACCATATGAAAAATTAATGCTGAAAGTAGCTTCTGTTATTGGTCTTCTAACAATTTAACGAGACAGACTCCGAAAAGTAATGCTAATAAATTTTACAATCGCATACGCAATTATCAGACAACATCTTGTTCTCACAAATTTTACATTGGATCAACTAAGATTGGTACTAGGGTTTATTGATGAAACCGAAAGAGAATCCGGTAATTTGGTGCATGAATCAGACTTGTATGAACGTGAAGTAGTAAACACGCTTGACTCCTACAGTTGGTTAAATAAAAATAAGGTATTAACAGATGAACGATACAATGATACTTCGTCAGATGTTTATGACAAGTATAGAGATTTTGTAGCTGATCCTAAGAATGACAAGTTCAGTGAGTTTCTTAATTCAATTGTTGGTACTAGAACTTTTAATGTTGTATAACAATTGTAAACAAATATTGTATAATGAAAAATAGATCATCGATTTCACTCATGTTTCAGAGGAAATCCCAAAACAAGATGTGGACGCACTAATGCAATATTATACATTTTATCATAAAAATCTTTGGTGTGTAAAAACACTGTTACAACTATTATATTAGAATACTTCGAGTAATATCATATTTACCACTGCTAATGACTGTCTCTGGCATAATCTCAAGTAGAAGCATCATTAAACCCGTTTTTGTTAATAATATCAGGTGTTGGTGTTTCTCTTGCAACAGCGTATAAAAAGATTGAGCCTCGACTTGTGACTAAAACAATGCCTACAAAACAGCAAGCATCACTTATTAAAAATTGTTTGATCAATTACGATCTTTTTTGCGAGGCGTAAAATATGATATGGACGATTTAATACGCGAGTTTCGTATTATTGGCAGTATGTTAACATATTCTACCAATGAGAGTTAGTAGGTATGAAAAAATTATCTAAAAGTGGATGGTAATGACAGGGTATGAAATTTTGTCTAAGCTTTAAAAATAATCTGACATCTAAAACCTCACACGTAAAAATAAAAATTGTCTGTCCTGATGGGTGGAGGTCTCTGGTACAGGGAATTTGTACTTGTACAGCGAAATGGAGGTCTATGGTACAGGGATATGTCTCTGAACCAGAATCCTTGTTTTCTTCAAGTATAGTTGTTGGGAGAGGGATGGATGGAGTCTCTGGATAAGGCAAATCGTACTTAATAGGAGTCTCTGGCACATGGGATATAGTCTCTGAGCCAGAATCCTTGTTATTTCCTACTACTAACATTGTTTAGAATCATCTTCTTAAATTATACAAAATGATTCTTAAAAATATAGTATGCATGTTAGAAAGAAACCGAATCTTCGTTTTGTTAAAATTACATGTTTAAATTATCACTTTAAGTTCAATGCATAGATACTTTATTGTAATGAAAACATAAAAACAGAGAGTTTGAAAGTACAGTAAATCAGTGAACTTTCGGTATAAAACTAAATGTATTTAACTACTGTTATTCTGAGAAATGTGCCATAACATTTGCTTCGAAGTTAAGTGTGTGCATTTAGTAAGTATGGTTTACGAAGAAAGGGCCACTTAATGGCCCAAAACCTATGTTCCAGTAGAGAAAAGTAAGGGAAAATCCACTTCCCGATGATTGCAGTTTAAATCAATTTATATATCCGATACAACATTTTTGAAATTTCAAAGCAAAAGAGCAAATCGCCATCTTAGCAATGCAGAAAGACCGATGACACAACTGCACAGTATATATCTAGGTCTAGCCTCGGTTACTTACGTCACACTAGGAATTTACAGTGTTTGTACAATATCTCTCATAAAACGCTGAATGTCTAATTCATATTTTTAAAAGCATACATTGCAAAATTTGAAAAGAATGGTGTGTCTAAAAAGGGGATATGCAATAAATGCAAAATCACATAAGTGTTTTATTTCAAGTCGGTGAAAGAATTCCGTTGATAAGGCGTAGGAACATACTTGTTGGCCTGAAGGCCTTGACGTTTTCCTACACTGTATCAAACTCGTTCTTTCTGTATGTATGTAGTTTTGTATGTATATTTACGATCCTTTAATCACGTTTAACACGTGTCACGTATGCCAACGCAGTGGCCAAAAGGAATGATGTGAAACACATTCGAGCCACAGTCAACTTTCGGATAAATTTCGGATTTTAAAAACCGGATAACAAACAAAGAAACAAAAAAGGAAACACTGTAACGTTTTAGTTATGTACTAAAGTATGTGAATTTGTTAAGTACATGTATTCCTTTGTTAGGCTACGATTTTCAAGAGCGCACTTGTTTCCTGGATATAATATGATGATATTTTGCTATAAATCAGAAGAAAATATTTATTTTTACAACTACTGACAGACAGAAATTAAACAAAAAAGTGTCAGACTCCTTCACCGGAACATTTAATTGTTGGTCCCTAATATACCTGCGGTATAAAGTGGTACATATCGCGGTACGTTAAGAAATACCGCGGAACAAAATTATTCACGGTAAACAGCTCTTTATTTTTCTATATCATTTGTTTGTACATAAATGATTTGTACATAAACGATTTATACGCTCACGTGTGCACACACAGAACCATAAAGATGGAGAGGAATGATGTGACAGACTGACAGGTACTGCATCCACGACACTCACGCGTGCGAAGAATGAATATTGGGGCAATAATTATACCCCTCATACAAGAAACTGATGCATTCTCTTTTTTAATCTTTTTATGCAATGCTTGTAATTAAATACATCGATAGTGATGTAAATCGTCCGTAGAAGATGTGGTTTCCGCACCATAATTCTAGTTTCCTTGTCTTTCTTTTCAAACCTCGTGTGCGCCTTAGAGATGGGTGGATGCACAAATCTATTCATTATTCGGTTGCTAGGTCCAAGGTCTAAGTCAATGGACGTGAACACGCCATTTTAATTTCTGCTCGATAAGTTACGTTTGCCTAATGTTCAGGCAGAGTACATTTTCGTGAGCAAGTACCTACTGATTCGGAGGCAAAAATGTGAAATGTCGTGGACGCGTTATCCGATATTTTAATTTTGTTCAAATTCGACAACTCAGTTTCCTGGGTCCAATTTTCACCAAATTATGTATGAATGTACGTATGTATGTATGTATGTGTATGAGAGCGTGCGTGCGTGCGTGTGTGGGTGTGTATGTATATATGTATGAAACGTATTTGCAAAATTTCTGAATATTTTGTTATAATGCTTTTATTTCTTTGAATCTGCTAATAAATGTTACGAGGATTCATAAACGAAATAGCATTCTATAAAATGATCTGCAGCTGATCATACGTGATGCCTGACACATACTGATGTATGTCCATGACATAACATTGGTTAATCACAGTGTTGTAAAAATGATGAAGAAGGAGCAACATTTCCGCTACTGAAAGAGCACACAGTAAAATCCGGCATCTTCAGTGTACACTCTCCTGGGTCAATGTATGTATGTATGTATGTATGTATGTATGTATGTATGTATGTATGTATGCATGAATGTATGTGTTAATGAAGTTTCATTGTACACTCAGTTATAACTATGGTTACAAATAACTGTAACAAACTCTCCCACCTTCAAGCCATCCACCCCAGAAATGAAACACATCATACCCATCCACTGCATAAAACAACGCCTGCTGAATCAATACCCTAACACGGTCGACAGAGGAAAGGATGTATGTATGTTGTAGCAAGTTCCTACATCAATCCAGACACGCCCTCCTACCCCCACCAGCCATCCGTCCATACGTAGGTACATGCATAATTATGGACATACATGCACATATATGCATGAGCAGGTGCATGTACCTACATACTGGTACCTACTAGAAAATATGGGTACTTGGAATGAGGTCGACAGAACAATAGAATTATGTATGATTTAGCACTTTTTAAACCTATAAGCCGAGAGCAAAACAAAAGAAAATCGTTCGTTTCTACTCTGATTTATCAACCCTGAACATAAACGTTACTCCCTTTTCATTCGTATGGAACACCGTACTTCGTTTTGATATAGTTCGATTATAATTCTGTGAATTGTATATTGTATACACTCATACATACTAAGAGGACACAGTAATATGTATGACTGTAAGAAACAAGCCTTTTCAAATGTGTGCCACAACATAGCCCACCAATGAAAGAATATATTTATATATGCATATATGTAGGTAGGTGTGAAGATTTGTAGGAATGTATCCATGCATGTATACAAATTTATATGTGGGTAAGTGATTACATAGATTAAATGTAAACGTTTCACTAAACATAACAGAAGAGAATGGGACTGTTATTTTAAATTTTAGGACCCAAATAGCAGGAACATAATTATCTTGGTCGGATTTGTAGAAAATATAAACTTATTCAGGACAGGAGGGGGGAGGTCCATGGTTTCCGGAATCCCTTTCCCAGGCTAAAAAAACGTATACATACACAATCACTCGTCAGTTGAAATGAGACCATCGTTTTATTCTTGCTCACGTTTATTTGGTATTATGCACACTGTGAGTAAATAGACACAGACTTTTGCTTTGGTGCCCTTTCGAGAAAAGTCATGGCCTTTTTGAAATTTTGGAACCCCCCACCCAACACTTGACCTAATCTGGCCCTTTCATTATATGCGTTATTAGTTGAAAATAAACATTATTCTGAGATAAAGGAAAACGTTCTGGTTCGAAAGAAAAGGACAGTCTCCATCGACAAGGTAAAATTAAATTACCCCCCCCCCCAGCACAATATCTAAAAATTGTTTTTTCTTTAAAGACAAAACTGTCCAATTAGGCCAACTTGTGCCAAGAGGTAAAATATCACAAGAGTAACCACTTAAAAATATATTCCAATATAATATACACGCATAACTTAGAAACTAATAGTACATAAAAGTATGTGTACGAGAATATCAAAGGATAGTCAGATAGCCTTGACGTCTACGGAAATCATCATATTCTAATCAATAAGATAGGCTTGATGTCTACGGAAACCATTATATCCAATCAATGAAATAGGCTTGATGTCTATGGAAAGCATTATATCCAATCAATCAAATAGGATTCAAGTCTATGGAAACCATCATATTCTAATCAATGAGACTGTATTGATGTCTACGAAAACTATTATGTCCAATCAATGAAAGAGGCTTGAAGTCTATGGAAACCATCATATTCAATTAAAGAGATAAGCTTTAAGTCTATGTAAACCATCATATTCAATCAATGAGACAGGCCTGAAATCTACAGAAACTATTATATCCAATGTATAAATTGAAAGTATAATGTTATTAAACATATTATGTTTATGTCTTTGTGATTCATTATTTAGGAATGTTCTTTAAAGTATGTATCCTTAGGTCACCAGGCACAATTCAGTTTTTGCTAAGGCAGTAGAGGGAGAGATAGAAAGTAGAGCCATGTGCCATAACCTTGTCACATTACGTATTTGTTTTAGCAATTTGTTTACATTAACGCAAAATGAAGATTAGTGACAAGGTATAGTCCAAATATTAAATATGTGCAAGTGGAAACAACACGATTGTTAGCCAGTTGTGACCTAATTTGTAATAACGAAAGTAGAATTGATCAGTCTTACGATAGTCGCGTACATTCTATCGGAAAATCCAGGTCACACTATATTATATACACCCAAGGCAGTAAGCAAACAAACTTTAGATCGGACGCCTAAACCTCGACATCAAAATCCTTTTTAGAGTTACATACAGTGCTCGCGAAAGTGTTATCAGTGTTATCACATGTGACCCATCGCCACCAAATTGTTTTCATAAATTCTTACGACATCTGAACTTACCCTTCAATCGTTTCAAGCACAAGAAACACTCTACCACACGTCTTCAAACTAGTTTGTGAAAACCCCAAGATTACTGATCTTGAATTTGTCATGAAAAAGCCAAACTATGAGCGAAATTAGTTGTCACGGCAACACAATCATATTGCAACTTACGATTTCAATACTGCACAAATATACAAAATATCCAGGACACAAAGTCAGCACATATCCCTAAATTTGTCAATCTGAGATTCACTTGGAATCTGCTAATCCCATCCCTGAATGACCCTTCATATGGAAATTACCCAGAAAAGAGGCTACTTATCACCTAAATGGACGGGATTCACCTACCTTGCGCATCTTTATTTTCTTACTATCGGTTATCATCATTCGTTGTAATATGTTACTAATATATTTGGTTTTTATTATTTTTCTCTTTGTATATAACAAATTATGGCATGCTTATATATTTGAGGGGTTTTATGTTTTTGAGTCTGTATTTTTGGAAAATCTTTGGATGTGGCTACATTTTGAGTACATAGGTTGACAGCAATAATATATGCAAAATAATTTTTTTGGCGACAAATTAGGTAAAAACCCTAAACCCTTGATTTACAAATCTGAAAGAGAATGTAGCATCTGCCTCGTTTAATAATGACATAGTTTCTAGTCCATGTGACGACTGAATACAGCTCCGGTTGCTATCTGGCTTAGATAAGTATCATTCTGTTAATCGTTTCTACTTGTGTAAACAACTAGGTCTGCAATAACGTGTTTTATATAAAGAACCCTTTAAATAATCACCAAGAGAAATGATCTCATCTAAATTTTAGCCCCGGTAGGGGCAAATCGATATTGTGTATGTTAGTAACGCAGATGATAATGAACAGGCAAATATATTTGCTTTTAAAGCATGTCAAAAGTTTAATATAGGTTTGGGATATGTTCTGTGTGTGATGGAGGTCTTTTCAAAGTACCACTGGGCTAAAAAATGATGAAAAATTATACATGAGAAACATGGTCCGTTTGGGAAACTATTTGAAGATACAATGAATTATCGCCATCTTTCAACAACAGATGTGTTCGGAACGTCCTAATGTATATTTGGTGAGAAAGTCAGGATCTTTTTATATGATTCTATTTTCGCTAAAGGCTTTTTCCTTAATTTCCTGAAAGAATAGTAATTTTAGATATTGCAGTATATTAGTCAAAATACTTAAAGGGACAGAATAACGAGGGAACATTTATCGAAGAGATTTACCTCAATACGACAAGGAAGATACCTTTAGGGCTGAGAAAAGTTTGGAAAATATATTATTAAATGACAAAAGCACATGCTAGTAAAAGGAAAGGGTTGGATGAATCTTAGTTGTAATTCTGAAGAATATGTTGTCTACCACGTTTTGCTCCGTGTACCCTGAATAGTAGTCCGAAAAACGTCGTAGTATTATGATGCAAAAATACACCATACACCATACACATATCGTAGAAATACAAAGAAGTCAAAATGTCTTTATAACGGAGGAGATAACAAAATAACCCTACAACCAATCAAATATTACTTGGAAGTGCGTACATGCTCTCAACTGAGGTGTATTCTTCTTTAATGATCAAAAATGAGTGCACACTATGTTTTTAATGAAGAACATTTGAAAACTCAAACAAGTCCAAAATATTTTATCAAAATGTTTATCTAGAGAAAATAGTGTTATATAAAGGCACAAACTTTGCTTCCTACAAAGGATGTGAAAGAAGGTATGATAGACAAGTTCATGCATGTCGCCTCCTACCTAGATTAGGAATAAAGAGAAATTCCATAAAAACACTGTCGCAAAAAAAGATACAAAACATGTTTATCAAACATTTAAGTGACCAATGTTTCGAAGCTGAAGAAGAAGCAAACATTAATTTTGTTTCTTTGATGATTGATCATTTTGCTTTGATGTTGTTGTTTCCATTTTTTTTATATCTCCATCATTTCCACCATTCCGATCTGATTGCTAAAGCATTAGAATAAAAGAATTACCCAAATCATAAAGTATTAATACTACCAAATAATTACCAAACATAATTCCTTTAATGAAAGTTATATTCTTGATCAACCTAAAACTTGGGAAAGTCAAAAAGAAGCTTCTTTGCAACGAAGAGTCAAATTTGAGATCTTTACCGGTATTTGTGCGAACAACTAGGGCACCTTGCTAAAAACCTAAAAGGATAATACATTTGCAGGAAGTAGAAACAAAAATTTTGAGAAATGATAGCTATTCATAACAATACATGGGTTTCTTTGAAAGATTGAATAAAACTGAACTTCTACAAAATGTTTTTTTTTTAAAACACATCAGATCTTAAATTATCGCAGAGGATTATCAATATTTAAAATATATTATGCAACATTTCCAACTGAATGCGTCGGTTGATCTTGATGACTACTACTGAAAGAAAGAAACTCTATGGTATGTTTTAGTTTCCTTAGAATATAGTTCACTGTGTATGACTACTTACAAACTAGACCTAGAAGGTTAAAGACACATGCCATAAACTGTTTCTATCGTTCGATTGCAGTTTCTTACCCCGATTAGAACAGAGATAATGTGTAATAAGGAAATGATCACTGTGACCTATACCTCTTGACTGACCAATACCAAGAGTAAACATGGGCACAGCTAACTACTGACTAAAATTATGTTATCCAATGGAATATTTTCCTGATCAATATAATTTTCTAGGGCTTTTTAACCACTGCTTAATTCTTGCAGAAACAGGTCTTAATTCTGGAATTTCATTTCCATAACATCAAAGTTTTGATGTAAATAAAGCTTGTCAGTTACAAGTGGATTAACCACAACCTTATCTCTGGCTATGTTATTTGTCTAGTAATAAATTAATACCCTAAATGGGTTTAAGAAAAAGATCACTGCTCCAACCGTCATGGGTCCTGAGACTAAGTCTGATGACAAATTTGCAAACTGGAGAGGAACATAACGCCTTACTCTACTCGCTGAGTAAGAACATTTTCCCTAGAAGAAGACGTCTCAGACAAAAGCAAAATACCTGATAACAAAATACTTTGAGAAACTCCTGTGTGGCTTTAATATTTTAATACGACAAGGCTTGGTAGATTCACCAATAAGTGATACCGAGCCCATCGACATGAATGCTTCATACATTTCCATAATAAGATCAGACTGGGGTTTGTTTCTCCCAAACAATATATTGCTTTCAATACAATAACGTGACACCAACATCTTTGAAATAAGATCATAGCTCTGTCTTTAATGTGTTGTTTTTGTTTTGTTTTTATTCTCAGTCTGTAGAGATCATAAGGCAGTCATTGGCAATTCAAACAATTGATACAATTAAAAATGCGAATAGTTATCAGCAGGAAAAGAGAATAATGGCTTTGCAAGATGGGAATAGCAAACACATGTTCTTAATATAGTACCCTGCATCTATACAATTGTTCAAGTACCACCTTATTTTGAGGTGTATATAACTAATAATAAGTAAACTTATTCCAATACCTTACTGACGTTGTAAATAACAACAATCTTATACCTAGTCTCCTTATAGTGAGTGACTACGATATAGGCTAGACAGATTTACATGAATATCTCGTGTCCAGTTAAATTGAATGCAACAATTAACAAATTATATCATTCCAGAAAATTTCAACAATGCTGAAGTAAAAGGAAAATTATCTAAATAGAAATGCAGCATTCGGTTAGACTACTAGAGCATTTACAGTAAACAGTAAATAGTAGAAATATCCATTGTGCGAAAATTTAATCTTGAACAGACAGAGTAACGATAAGACAACATAAGCTAACATACTGTGCCATATGGCAGGCGTACATAATTGTTAATATTATGAGAAAGAGCGTTCTTCTTTACGTATCTTCTGTACAAAGTTGAACAAAATATAAATATAGTGACAGATCGTACAGTTTAATCTGCAGGGATCATACATTGACATGGCTGCTTTACTCTCCTTGAGTTGAATCCACATATAACTTTTCATGATACAAGTGAAATAGAGAGCAACATCTTGAGATCAGAATAAACAGCTAAACATGCAAACATTCAATTTGGTCACAGTGAAATAGTTTCTCTGTGGTATATGCGCCTTTATTGAAATGCCTCTTCATCAAGCTCCAAACACCAGCAACAGATTATCAAGAAATAGAATATATCACCGATGTTCTTGTCAGAGACACGAACATTCGAAACAGAAGGATCAACAGTCATGTGAAGATAGGGGTTTTTCCACGTCCCTACATACAGTTTTACTGTGATGCTATTCTGGCTTCCGTTAGTAGCAAGAATGGCGAAATTGATGACGTGGCTGCTGTTTCTAATTATTTATCATTGCAAATATTTTTTCTATCTTCTTCTTTTAAGTTAAAGTTAATTTGAAAATAAAAACACTACAAATATGAAGTTAACATCTTAAGAACAACAATGGAAATCCGGTCAGAACAATAAACTGATTCCGTTCTAAAATAAACTCATTGACATCCGTGAATTCCGCTGGTGGTATAAGAGATATTTCAAGATTTCAAAAGATATCTAAATTCTTTGTTACACCAATCAGTGATATTCTTGACGCCATTTGCAAGTACGTGTAAGTACAAATTGATACGCTCAACATTTTGACAGTCATAAAGACAGTTGTAGCTAGATAAATGAGAAAATTGTATTGATTTAAATAAACTCTTAAATTAACCATATTCTGGCCATACCATTTGATACATTCGTTAAAGCGTAAAATTGTAGGCAGTGCCGATGTATTATGAAAAGTTTCTTATATTCAGTTTGACCTCTTTCTTTCTTTAGTTTATTGTGGGTAATAATTATTCCAACATATTGTTCTGAATTTTGGCGTTTTTTAAAACATAATATTGCAAACTTTATATTCAGTTTATTCAAGTACATAGTTTTGTAATAATAACCATCTGTATTGAAAAATATTGTAATAGTTCTGAAAACATACATCGTCAAAGTTTTAAGGCTGACAGAAAGAGTACGCAATGAAGTAAGATACAGCAGAAAAATTAATGGTTTCAGATAAGTAGGTCACAAAGAAGCATTTACAATCACTTTACGTTGGGGAAAAATTAAAACTTGAAATTTTGGCTGTAAGCTAACCAACCGGAGAGGTAAACTTGGGGTAAAGAGCTATGTACACAGAGCATTAAGTAGGATCATAGTTTTTGGATCACCTGTCAACACTTCTAACTGAATTCCACTTACAATCTTGAGGCTAGATAGGATTCAAAAGCGTAAACATTACCTAACGTCCTTACATCTCTGTCTGCATGGCGGTTTCAAATAAAATGGTCAAAGCTTGTGTATCTTATTATGCAATTGAATGTTTAAAGTATGTAACAGTGGAATTATGTACCGTTTTTGGCAAAATAGAACTTTGATATATAAACAATATTTTTCATTGCTAAATCATGTAAGAATTATGGAATCTGGTATATCATATGTGTCACGTCCTTCTTAAGTATCATTCTTCAGCCCGGAGAATTAGACCCTGACTGATTGCCGGAATTTGAAATAGAGGCTAATAAAAACATATTTTTTGTGCCTAAGATAGTTAACACGCTTTAACTATAATTTCGAAAATCTGAGTTCCCTCCACATTGTAGCATTGTTTTCATTGTTTGCTCTATTTATATGTTGTCATTTCGTTTTGTATTGTCATTTTCTTAAAGTGTTAGTCGAATATATCAAATTATATTGATTTTGGAAAGAAACAAATACAACATATCTTTCTGTTGTCACTATATGATTCTTTTAAATAGATGTTATTGATATTCAATGATTTCGCTGTATTATTATAAGTCTTGGTTCTTATTTATCTCTTTAGAGTTTTGAATTTCCTGTTATTTACATCTCTGCAATCGATTATGGTACAGCTATTCTTTAATTGCAAATAAAACTGCGATTTTTGCTGCACAACGTTGAACAGTGAAATAAATATTTTTCATGTTGTTTCAGTCAAATTTTCAAAGGTAGTATTGGGACTGATAAATGAACAAATGAAGTTAACGCCACATTGTTAAATGTTCTTCCTGCCTTTTGCAAAGTGCGAATGAAAAATTACGAAATTACGAAAGAACATAGTTTTCCTGAAAATGTTTACCGTTGACTCCTTTGAAATGCATTGTATGCACGGTCATTCCAATGACGTCCAGCATAATTCACAGCACTTTTGCTATTTTAGATATTTCTTTGCATCAAGAAATACAACCGCCATATAACATATCATTATTAATTCTTTCTAACATACAAAAATAAATTCCGTAACAAGAAATATTGTTTGAAATTTAAAGGAGCACAACTCCAAACAATTCCAACATTTTTTCTTTGCTTCATTTTTTTCATTTAGATTACAACTGTAGAAAAATGTTAAAATCAAGCTTGTTTTAAATCTCAAACGGATAAACATTACATTTAAGGAAAGTCAAACTTCGACATATGTAAGGCTTTTCTGGTCTATTAATATTTCTTGGCGACAAAAAACAAATCTAAATGATAATCTACAGCGAAACCTCGTGAAGGTGGATATTTCTGCATGAATATATGTGATAATAATAATAATGTGATAATAACTGACTATCTACCTCTGTCCCCAATGGGATGAAATATGCATAGTAATGTATTCTCTTTCAAATAAAGCAATGTTTTATACGCTGTTTCAGAGCATTGAATAGAGAAAGCAATCGCTTTTGTCGTGGGATTACAGGGATAATCTCAAAGGGTTACTGATTCAAATGTTACGTTTCTCTCTCTCTCTCTCTCTCTCTCTCTCTCTCTCTCTCTCTCTCTCTCACACACACACACACACACACACACACATAAAATACAACTAAAATTATAAAAGGATAAGCCTTCAATTAACTTTGAAAATGTATCTCTCTCATCTCTGGATAAAATCATCTATGGTTGGTACCTTAATAGACTGATCCTAGTTCTACATTAAAAGAAAATGTGAATCTCGTGTAAAGTTTTTGTTGCCTCACAGATTATATTCATGTGAAAGTTCTTTGGAACCGAAATCTGTGTCATGTTTTAATTATGAATAGTTATTTTCAGAACGCTATCCTTAGGAAAGCAGCATGACTGCACGTTCTTCCCTTTTATGCATTACAAACGACATACCGCTAAATCTGAATAAACAAACATTTGACTCAAATTACACCACAACTGTGGCTAGGATACACATTCTCAAAGCACCCAAACTTTGTGGAACTAGATAAAATGTCGTCACATTATATTAAGTGGTCAAAACATTACAGCTTAAAGACGCTGACAAGACAATATACACAGCAGTGAAATATTGCATGAAAATAACTTCATTGGTCCAAATATCATACCAGTCCATGGGCAGAGATCGCTGATGTATCCTTTCCCTAGCTGTGACTTTAAACTTGTAGTTGAAGAAGATATGTCTGGGTATCTCTAATTAATGTTATTGTAACTGATTCAGATTTGATTACAGTATCATTCATTGCTCAAACGTTATGCTTCAGAAAATATACCATGTCACGAAGCTAGAGCTTCCCTTTCCTTGCTGAGACCTTAACTTAGTGACATTGAGACCCGTAACGGTAAGCGACACACCGTCGAGTCATCATATATTCATGGGCAGAGTTTCATGAAATCTCTCCAGCTTTCACTCAGTTATGGATATATGATAAAAACGAAATGAACAAACGAATGGTCAGATGGAGCGCTAAAATAATTTTTCCCGATTTAAGACGGATGTGAAAATACATCCGCCATCGTTTCATAATTTAACATGACACGAGAAGTGTTCTTGCCTTAACCTTA
>JAECUM010030089.1:0-25048 GCA_016617855.1 Megalonaias nervosa
TTTTGTGCATACAAATGTTAGTTAAAGTATATTCAATTTGTGTACATTTTGTATGGGTACGGTAAAATAATTTTAGGACACATTTTACTACGGGATGAGATACCCCTGTTCAAGAATACGTTTTTGCTGGTAATAAAAGCATATCAAAGGCTTTATGTATGGTCTTTTCGAACCTGTCTAATTAATTTGCCTCTTATTGTTATTTGGTGTTCAGAAAGAGGTATGTACACAGTCTTGACTGAAATGAATAATGGAATCACCTTTCTATAAGTGCTAACCATCGTGATCGGAAAAGAGGACAAAACTAAACACAGGGGAAATTATTGCCCGACTGGGAGAAGATAAATTTGTTCAACAAAGCAGAGTTGAGAACAACGGTATTGAAGTGATATATGCTACAAAACGTAAAGTTAGAAGGTAATTATACAACCTAGGATAAAACATCATTGATACAGCAGTAGTAAACCTTATCTTTGCAATAACTATCGTAGAGTAATTTCACAAATGAAGGTGCCTAACAAGTGGTTTTCAGAATCAAAACAGCATATTTCATGCACTGTAGGCACAAACGTATTTAGGATTTGTCTCAGTTTGTTTTCTGTTTTTGACCATGGACACACAAACATTTGTTTAATATTTATCTGGTAATGTTCATGACTAGGTTGACGTGTGATTAAGACCTGGTTGCTTTTGCCGGACTTGGAATAAAGTTTCGCCACCTACATCACAAATCTTACATCAATGTTAAAAAAAAAAACCCAACAAACTACCAGCAATATTTAACTACTTGTTCATGATTACATAAATAACAAAAGGGCAAATTGCATACAATTTGCTTTACCTTGGCTATTAGAGGAATAAAGCCATCAAAATTAATATGCAGCTTGATATCTTACAAAAGTCAAATCATGAATACATAGAAATGTTCATATGTGGTATTAGTATAAAAACATATGCAAGTTCGAAGAGGCAACACAATGGTCTGTTTACTGTTTAAGTTTGTTGTTTTGGATTTAGTTAGGCCTCTATTATTGACTGTAACTAAATTATTGACTGTAGGAATAAGAATACTGAGAGCTACTATATTGTGCAAAAAAATATTCTGCTGATATTATGTTCTCTGTGGCAGAGTTGGTGCGAGAATATTTTTTATCAGTTACCGCAGTATACATAAATGGCGAAATATTAAAGGATTGATGTGTATAGTGTGTTCAAAGAATTTATCAGCATATCTGATTCTTGGATTAATCTGCCAGACAAAAGAGACTGTGTGTAACTGTAAAGAAAATAATTAAATTATTGTTTGCATAAATACATCATATAGATTTTAAATAGATTTTAAATGATTCTTCAAACACAGACTCGGAACATAATGAGAAATTAATCAACTTTGGAATTATCTTGGAACAGCAGCGATGTAAACGGGGCCAATATTATGAGAAAAAAGTGGAGAAACATTATATGATACTGTGCAAGAAAAAAAAGAAGTCGCTGTCATTGATTAATGTACCTAGTACATATAGTGAAACAAATGAATGCTATAATGATGATAACATTGAAACAATACACGAATATTGTAGAAGTAGCGGAGATTTATAAAAACAAATTAATGAGAGGTATACAATTAACATACATGTATTGAATCAAAGAAAACTTTTAGTAATAATGTGAAATTTGTAGATATTATGAGTTTTTGTATTTAGAGATTCACATGCAAAGACACGGAATCCGCGTAGTCAATATACAAGTAGTGGAAGACATTTTACGTCACTGGACGTCACTGCACAAGCGGCGGTCATTTACAGGTTGGTATAACATCAACTTCCCCGGATAAAACAGAGCAAGCTACCCCGGCAACAGCAACGTTAACAGTATAACAACTAAAATAATCCGAGCGCGAGCGTAACATAAAACTACCATGAAACGCAAGAAAAGCTGACATGTTTACGTTATTAAATATTATAATCGAACCGTGTAAGTAATTGATACAGTTTCAGAAAATTACAAGATGATTAAATATCAAAATTCCTCAATGAGCCAAGCAGGCGGAACTTTTACGTATAGTACAAGATGAACAAACCCGACGACGCGTCGCAGTCATCATCGCCGCTACGGCGGTCAAGTATGTTCATCAATGAACCCAAGTGTCTAAGTCTCAGTTACAATAAAAGCATGGCGATTTTGAAGATTATCATGTCATTATTCTGAACGCGTACGCGCCAAGCACAGACGCTACTCTTTAATCAAAGATGATTCTTGGAATCATATCAGTGTTAAAACGCTCTTGTACCTCCGGAATTGATATTGTTTTTGGTGTACATTTAACTATTTCATTTAATCTTAAATCATCAGAAGAAGATGGGTTACAAATTGCAACCCCTGTCCACTTTTCATCTTAAAGTGTAAAAACACCAAGGCTATCAATGATGCAATCGACAACGGCATTGAATAAGCTCGAAAAGCTGGACAAATACATCAATACAAATTTGGTATCGACTCTTGACAGATGTGTGGCAGTTGAGCTGCATACTTCCCCAAACATACCATTCGTAGGACCACATCACTGGTGCATACCGATGAGTTGTACACAGCTCAGGCAATATACAGTTGCGCAGTTGTGCAAGTAAAATATTAATTTCTGTAGTGTTTCATAACCTACGCGGGAATGATCGTCCTTTAATAATGCAAGCAGTAGCAACAGCGTCAAATGCATCTATTGGCCTCACGGTACTAATTCAGTTCCCATAGTATACCTATGCAAACACCATCATATTAAAAATTCAATAACGTTAAATTTCTGAGTGCTCATGATTAAAGCTATATTTATCAGTATAGATAAAACATTGATGACAGCTTCTGTGTAGAGAAATGTATATGAGCCGCGGCATTTTACCAAAGTGTCAGGTGCTAATTGCAGTAATGAGTGTTCCAAACTCAAGACTGTTAAAGGACTGAGTTGTTGTTGTTGTGTGGTGGATTTTTAACGTAGCTTTAACAATTTTCCAGTCATATCGCTACGATGTCTGCAGTGTGACAGCTTATAGTGATGTCTAGCACTGGGGCATCATGCCGCAGACATGTAGCATGATGTCCCACCCAGTCACATTATCCTGACACCAGGCCGACCAGTCCTAACACTAACCTCTTAATGCTAAGCGCCAAGCCAGGCAGCTGTTAGTACCATTTTTGTAAGTCTTTGGTATGACTCGGCCGAGGATCGAACCCACTACCTCCCGCATCCGAGGCGGACGCTCTAACCACTAGGCCACCGGAGCGGTCGTTAAAGGACTGAAATTCTATCAATAAAACAATGTCTCTATCTCTTCAGTTACAACTAGGAGAAGTTCTCAAAAGATTCTTTTTCCTACAAAATAACTTTCATTTTCAACCAATCCTGGCCAGCCAAACCCATATATACTCTTTTCTATGTTCACCCATTTCCAGGCTGGTTCCCACCTTTCTATGCAATTAGTACCGTGTGTCCTATAAACGTCATCACCAAACAACAAATGACAAATACATTTCATTTAGTCTCGGACAGCTGCAGTTTATTGATTAGTTACAGTTTTTGATTTCATCACTAGACAAATTAGTGAGCAATCTTACAGCGGAAAGAGGAACTTATGGTAATAATCGTTTTACAATCACTTATCGATACGGCAGTGATTCCCCTACTGAAATGGAGACGTCCAGCCTGATGAGTCATAAAAGAATCTATCACTGCTAGTACATGAGCGACTGGGACAAATTTATTGAAGCTCATTTGCCACAAATTTTATTCCATCGATGTCTCGCGAATATATTTCTGCCCACGACTATGCACATGACAAGCATGTTTGGTTCGCGTTTGAATGTAGAAACCTTGGTGACTATTAGATATGTATTTGATAACAGATGATTTTCTGCTGATAGCGGAGTCTTTGAGGCTTTCCGCGATACAGCCATGCGTGAGTACAAGCTCGACCCCGCACATTACTTTTCATCAGCGGTAATGACTTCTGATACACTTTCTTCAAAAATAATGGCTTAGATAAAATTGCTGACTGATATCGATCAGCATTTATTTCTGGAACCAGGCAACCGTGGCGGGATTGTTATGGAAGGCCACCGCTCTGCAAGTGCAAACAACCAGAGCGTGGACGGATACGACCCTGCGTCCTCGAAATGTTACGTTATTTGGCTTTTCGCTAAGAACTTGTCTGGATGGGCGATTGTGCAATCCAGGCCTGTTGGCGGGTTTCAATTGATCGATCACATGGAAACTTCTCTTCTCATAATTATTCTCAAGTATGGTAATAATAGTGATATCGGATATTTTTATGAAGTAGACCTGGATTATACAGACGAGCTTCACAGCAGCCACAATGATTATCCTTGCCACGGAAGTATTTGTCCTCGTATCAGTGTGGGATTGTTCAGCAATCCGGAGTCAAGTTTACAGAAAGAATCAAACTTCTTCCAAACCTGAGAACGAAAAGCAACTATGTAGTACATGTGAGATACTGTAGTGTTATCTTCAAACTGGTATGAGTGTGGCACGGATCCATCGAGTGCTTAAGTTTCCTGGAAGCGCTTGGATGGCCCATTTCCTTTAAAATATATACGGATCTGAGGACAAAGGTCACCAACGATCTTGAGAAAGACTTTTTCAAACTTATGAACAATTCTGTGTTCAGTAAAATAATGAAGAATCTCGTACGAATCGACCTTGTTCGAGGCAGTGAACAAGACAAACTTTAAGGCTTATTGTTTACCCAACATTCGAGTCCCGGAATCTTCGATGGTGGACTCGCTGCCAGATACAGTAAAAAGGTCAGAGCTAAAGTTGACGAACCCTATCTATGTTTTCGTGTCCGTGCTAGTAATGTCGAACCTGCTCATGTACGAGTTTTATTGGAATAATATTAAACCATTTTATCAGGATCGTGTCATGATGTTCTACACGGATACCCGTTCACTTCTATGCATATTACCAATGACGACGTCTATGCGGATACTGCATCGGACATACTTGTAAAATAAATTGATAACGTGATTATCCAAAAGATCATTTGCTGTTTAGTAACACCAACGAAAAGGTTGTTAGTAAGTTCAAGGATGAATCTGCGGAACGCCAATCGAAGAGTATGTGGGACTGCGTCCTGAAACGTACTCGGTTGTGGTCTGACCGCAGAAATGTAACAACATCAATAAAACACAAGGAGTTACATGTGTTGTTGGTTCAAAGAAGAAACACGACATTACATGGGTTGGTTGCACCAACGACGTGAATTCTCACACACAACCAATCTAATCCTGTCACAGATAACTCACATGGTTGTGTATCGTTGCACCAAGTTGAATCTGCCTCCGCTTGATACCGATCAATTGATATTTCCCGACGGAATCACGACGTACGCGTGCGGACACCACACTTACGATTGATGCGCTAGCGAATTAAAAGATATTGGTGGTAGTTCTATATTCTCCGGAACGACATGTTTGGTGGATGTCGTCCACTCGCTGACGGTGCCGAATGATAATGTGTTGGCTGTCCAGGAAAATCAGTCTGGTCTGCAATTGTAAATGTACCTACGGACCATACCGAGTCAGTTGCCCACCTTCTTACTACCCCGGTGCATACATATACCGAACGAAATTGTTTCTGGGTGGGTCTAACGGCGGTGAAATTATTTGATATGAAACGGTGACAGCCTTTTGCCGCATAACATCAGCGAGTTTTAATCAAATTACACTTGTGATTTCATTATTTCATGCTTGTATGACTGATGGAAGTCGTATTACCTACCAGAAAAATCAATATATACTAGTACTCTGAGACCTCATTAACAATCCTTGCGCGTCTGATGTCCAAATAATTGTTCTGCAAGTGTATGGGTAAATCGTTCCACAATAGGTAGATCACGATGTACATTAACATATTCAACACGATAAAGGTTACCCTATATTTTGTTAACATCAGAGCAACAGCTCCGAAAAAGTCTCTGCCTGGGTCCACCTGCAACGGCCATTGCCATATTAGCGGTCCACGTGTGAAATACGATTAAGTATGCACAGTGCGACACAGCAGATAAGCTTTCTGTTGTATACTGGCAACATCTACAACACATAACGCCCATTTGTAAGTTTGCAGACGACCTTGTCATTCACTTACCTGATCATGTGGAAGAAATATAAGCTCAACCTGATGAACTTCGTTGAGATATTTGACATCGAACTATCCATAGGAAATCGTCCTTGGTGGTGATAGGTAAATATGCGACAATATTTGTTTAGCCAACCATGCTTGAGCAATCCCATGAGTGACTTTTGCTGCGCTTACTAACCTTTCAAGAGCAGCTTCACCTTTCCAATAAGTACGTGGATTGTAGTATATATTGTTTAAAGTTCGCTCAGAAACTAAACCCTTTCGATTCATGATTGTTCGTTTGTTTGCTTTTAATGTCAATATATTTTGCATCCAAGTCCAATCTTGGCCTTCATAATTCCTTTGATGATCCTATTGACGATTCGTTCTCCGAGTGTAGGATTTATTGCATTCAGCTCATGAATAAGATACATAGTGGCATGTTGACACGCACGGATATCACTTGATGCCTTGGCACGGATATCACTTGATGCCTTGGCACGGATATCACTTGATGCCTTGGCACGGATATCTCTTGATGCCTTGGCACGGATATCACTTGATGCCTTGGCATGGATATCACTTGATGCCTTGGCACGGATATCACTTGATGCCTTGCAAACAAGATCGTGTCGGTAGCATGCGGCATTAACATTATTTACTGGTTCTTCTCCAGGATTCGGTTGGTTGCTAGAATCAGGTCAGCTGTGTCCCAGGCCCGCAATAATTTTATCTAGGTCCCTGAATCTAATTGTGTTTTATCACCAGGTTAATTATCCCATAGTGTCCCGGGTAGCTTGGCGAATGCAGCAGATATCACTGCATCCGACTTTTCTAATGAACGTGAACCTCTTTGTTCCACATGGAACACAAGTTCCAGTGATTGCAGCTCCGCCATTAGTACGTGTTTTTGCGCGGCATCGCACACAATATGAAGAGATTGTTGTACTATACAACAATTGTGTGACATTAAACCTGACACCAAGAAAAATGAAAAACATTTGATTTGAAAAACGAAGATTTATAAAACTCTGCTTTTACCGTCATTGACTTGTTCGCGCAGGCAAAACCTAAAGCACCCAAGCACGGTGACAAGTTTCCAGACTTAGTTAATTTTGGTCCAGTTGGACCAGGGAAAACCCAACTGTTGTTGAATATGATTTTGAGATGGTAATGTGGGATCGCCTGGAAGGGATTACACCGTCGGCAGACGATCAACCATGTAATGATGTACTTTAGGATTTTACGGAAGCGTTTCATTCGTCGTTGAGAAGCAAGTCATGCAATACTGATTTCTTTTCAAAATCGATGAAGCTCCTACCATTGGCAAACTTGATACAAGTAAGAATAATCTTGTAATGTACGACGATGTGATGCTTGAACACCAATACAATCCCTCTAAAATATTTTCTCCAGGCCGATACAAAAGAAACTCAAGTGATCTATGTAACACAATGATACGCACAAGTGCCTAAAGGAATCCGAAACAAGTGTAACATGTTGATGATATTTCATGTCATTAACGGGCATGGTCTTACAAAAATTCATTGGATATGATGCGTCGCCGACCACCAGTCCCAGGACCCATATAGTTTTCTTACTACTGATATAACCAGAACCTTTATCTCTACGAGTGGAAAATATCGAGTCAGTTTTTCTATAAAGCAATTTAGCAACTTTGATAAACATATACAATGACGAAATCAGTCAGCGATGCTATAGCAGAGGCTGCTGACCGAAAGAAATTCGCAAAAATTGCCTCTAAGATGATGGGAACAGACGGCACGACAGTTATCTCTAAATATTACATAAAGTTCGCCTGTGAAGAACCCGCTCCCGATAAATTGAATGATTTTATGTTGGAGTCTAAACTGAGCAGTAAAGAACCACAAGTTAAAAATTTAAACAGACATTCCAAATAGCTTTGCAAAGCATCTATGGAAATCCTACCGAGGAAGAAGAACACTATTTCTTTGTCAGCGGAGGAGGAACCGTCAGAACATGGAAAAGGTCTCGGTGGCCATGCATGCAAAACGTGGGCGTATACGTGGGACAGCTAAAGATTTTATGACAACATGAACTCGTGGATCGGTTGGAACCATTAGTAAGATCAGTTCGCGCAGGCAACAACACACCATAAGTTATCAATCAGGCCAAAGAATTTGTTCGAGGTTGCTCACTAACAGTATCGTGGATCCGATGACGTTTCGCTTGTTAAATCATAAACTCATTGAAAGAAGCGATGTTATATACGGCGAACAAAGTCTGCACACCGATAATGAGTTTGGAAGGTCTTTCCATTGAAATATTTTGTGTTTTACACGAAATCTATCTCACGATCTAGCATGTTACCAGGAGCGTTACCTCGATGATTACAACATCATCAACAAAACCAGAATTTTATGTAACTTTCTCTACACTAATCACCAAGGGGGAATCACATATACTGGAGATCGCACTGGCATCGATGCGAGTTTATTACAATGTGAGTTTATTACAACTGACCTAATATCCAATCACGACCGCATGGTGTGTGTGTGTGTGGGGGTGGGAATTAAGTTGCTGACCAGCAAGGACTCTAATTTGTATACGTGAATTCGAGCCCACACTCAGCTCTGCCATATCGATCGAATTTGTACCGTATGTGGTTGATATTATATGGTCGTCAATAAGATCAATTTTAGGTTTGCCTGAACACATTCCAGAGGATAATTGAATCTTACGCGTGGGATACCATATCACGCGTGACATTGCCAATATTCAACGATTTAGATCAATTCAATCTGTGACGGCATCAGTGACAGTTGTGAAGGAAGAAATCCCTTAAACTCAACTATTCAGGGTTATATACTGTTAGGGAACTGTGGAACAAAGTGATTTGATATTGGTTATGACCACACCTACCCACCCCTTCCTGCACCTGGTGTATATTCTATGCCACAAATCTCAACTAACGCATGTTTGTTTACCTTCTTGGACCAGGACGGGCACATGGTAGACCTCCGCGGAGAAATCTTGATAATACAACTGTGTATTATAGATCGACGTGGTATTTAAAATAATGACAATCGTACGTGAATTTGGAATACCAGTGCGTGTTGTCAACGCGAGAAACCCTGTTTACTTGGCATATTAAGGAAATGACATCGATAATATCGTCGAGGTTATTGCTTACAGACTCACCTAAGGTGCTAGCGAGCTTGTCTTCGAGCGCCGCACATATCGTTAAAGAAATTACGACGTGAGTCGATGATAGCATAAAAAGCTTCAAAATCTGGGACTGCGTGTGTTTCAATCAATCCGAGATTGACTGCGATGATTAGTTACTCGAGCACGGCGGGTAGAAACAAAGGCAATTACACTACCATGGAGAAAAACAATGCCAGGTCAGTAAAATCATCAATGAAGCAACTGAATAACATCTGATTCAGCGATAGGAAATTTTGCAATGGGAAACTGATTACAGTTATGGACAGGACCTTAGTGACAAAGCCGTCACGAGAAAAGGTATTAGACGAAACAGACAATATGTAAATGAAAGGCAAAATTTGATGAAATATCCGATCCCGCTCATGACGTGGACGTGCCTCTGAAGTTAAATAGAATCTTTCGAGACTTTCAGTTTCATTCGTAACCGGCAAAAGATCCTAATCGAAGGGATCGAACTGAGTTGCATTTGTCAACAACAGTATCATGGCGTTGTTTAGCAACACACATTAGTTTATTGATGGAAAGGAAAGCGAAGCATTTTTGAGCTATGTTGACATTTCCACGACAACGATTATGCAAGATTTGCTGATCCGTCTATGATATTTGACAAGGATGGATCCGATCACGCAGATCGGTGCCAGTATACCATTGTAAGCGTCAGAAAATCAGCAGCAAATGCTAAAATATCCGCTGTGACTGCCATAAATGCTGATTACAATCGTAGATTTGCACAACACCGAAGTCAATATTCGCTGTCGTGTTCGTGTCGATTCCTCTTAGTCATATATTCGGCTTTTGCAAAGATGTTCGCAAGGCTATTTTCGGAGTGAAATACACCGTCACTTTATACCGAAAACACACTTACAATGATGAAATGGAGGTAATGCTGGCAAAGTTCTGTTGTTGAAGTTATCATTGTGTATGCCTCTGATAATCCCTTTAGTGGTTGCAGAAACACTTTTGTTATCGTTTTATGAGTTCTGGAGGTACATCACAGTTATCATTTTATACGTTTACCACAGCCACGCATGAAGGCTACTTTCAGTAATTGTCATGCCAAATAACTACCCAACAATTAATATTAATTAATGCACTAAGACATGTATTCGTGGCGTTACGAACTATAGCTCGGGCACAAGATGGAAAGATCATTAATCAAATTATATTTGACCGGCTAGGAGTGTCTGAAGTTTCTTAGTGGTTATGGTTATCAGGAACCTGCAAAAGAAATTTTTACTTTACTTCACAACAATCATGTCGCAAGTGCTTATTAGAAGCTGTGGTCGTTCATGGGCAGGAATCAAAACGTTGAGACAGGTCTGCAGATTTCCCAGTACAACATTCGTACGTTGGACCCGATTAATAACTTTTCATTCGAACATCTGGACCTGTACAGAGAGTTTGTGGTTGACATGCACTTTCGTGCACATGTAAATGTACTTGGTTTGGTTATATATGTATTGCTGTAATTCTTTCTGATAAGCTGCTGTTGTTGGAGTGTGCAGGTGGTCGAATAAGGGTTATTGACGCGCTTGTGGAAAACCTGTAATTAATACAGCTATTGTGATTGTAAAGCATATTATAAAAGAATGTCATATGATGAAGTAAGGGTTGGCCTCATCCCAAAGCAACTTACGAAAATAAAAAGCGCAAGGCGAAACAATTGTCGGGTTACAATCAATACTTTGCAGGAAAAGCTAACTAGAATTGTCCACTTGTGCTTCACCCAAACACATCATAATGCGGCCAAACAAAAGAACACCTCAGTGACATTAAAATGATTTAAGTCAGATGTCACGCAACTGCATAAAAATATTTCTGTTCCTCGCGGCCATTCCATCGTCGTTGGCGGCTGAGACTCTAGCAGTTGCACTTGCTCGAATCATAAACTCGCGTGTGATTGGAGGGTAAAATCATGTGGTATAGACGGTGCTGACCTATCTGAGCTTCCAATATATGAAATGCCCGTTGCAATACTACTATTCGAGGAGTTAAAAAAAAAAAGAAAACGAAAACGAAAACGGATCAATTAATGCATCCAGGTCGAGATACGATTCTGCATGTGCCATAGCTATTGATTGAGTGACATCTTGCTCCATTGTTTGGAATGACGATTGAGTCAATATAAAGGATGGCTGTAACGTGAAATATAGAATGAATTGCACGCGTTTAGATGCTACAAAAACTATTCAATATCACTACAATATATGGTTGTGGTTATTTGACTTAAGAGTATACGGTAATTATTTTTCTAATTACACACAAATCTGTTCGAACATCGACAAAGTATTCAATGTAAAATATATTTCTAAAGGTCGATGTTTATAGATATGCTAAACGTTTGTGCACATACAAACATGCCAATTTAGAGAACAGAGCAGAAAATTAAATGTCCCTTTGCCAATCTTGAATGGCTTGACAGTAAAATTTGCTAATGCTCCATAATCAAACGTTTTTCTCGCTATATTTTTTAAATAATTTTTATTGTTTCCATCTTCTTCGGCTCAACTGAGTATGCCACCTATTGTTACTAAATGTCTTCTACAGTTAGTCTACCACCCCATGCAATTGACGGCAAATACCTATTAGTAATTAAGTTACTATCTTGCTTCAGTGTCTGTTGTAGTTGCCAGCATAATCTGTGAGCATAGGTTGAGCATATTATTTATTGCCAACGTGAATTTGAAGGATTTAATTCAGGAAATATAAAAGAAACACGAAATATTGATCAATATAAAATATGCTGTTTGCGTAGAGCGCAAGTACTTATCAGTCGTATAGCTAGTTAGCTACTTAGTGAGGAGGATAAGTAGTTAGATAGTTAGACATATCAAAAGTTGTCTGGACGAAACTATAATCAAACGGAAAATAAAACTAAAAGTGAAGTAAGCGACTATCGTGTTTTGTAATTTCAAAGCTACTGTTGAATTAAAGTATTGATTTGTAAAACATAGCTGTGTCTTGATTACCGAACATTTTTGTCTAACTGTTTGTTCCTTCTCTGTCTCTGTCCGTCTGTCTGTCTGTCTCTCAATAACAATCCTAAAAACAAGGTTGAACACAGGACTGTATATATTCCGAGTAGGATAAAAATATTAGTTTTAAACCGAAAACCATAAGCGATAATATTTCGTCACAGTTAATTGTAACTTTAAAATTTAATGCGTCAACTGCATCATCTTATAACAACTAAACGTCCTTTTTTTTGTAAAGTTAATTCGGTGACAGAACCGCTCCGGTAGCCTAAGTGGTTAGATCGTCCGCCTCGGATGCGAGAAGTCGCGGGTGCGAAGCCCGGCCGAATCACACCAAAAACATATAATAATGGTACTAGCAACTGCCTCGCTTGGTGCTCAGCATTAAGAGGTTAGTGTTAGGACCGATTGACCTGGTGTCAGGATAATGTGGCTGAATGGGACATCATGCTACATGTCTGTGGCATGATGCCTCAGTGCCAAACATCAGTATACACTACATACATCATAGCGATATAACTCAAATTGTTAAGGCTACGTTAAAAATCTGCAAAACAATTATATGACAGCGTTAGAGATATCCCATTTTTGATTGTGAACTTAATGTGCTTTTCTTTGTGATGCGGACACTATTTCAATAGTTTTATCAGGTTAACATTTCTAATAAGCAAACGCTTACTCTTGATGAACAGATCGAACTGAAGTAAAATTTCCCTTGTAACGGTTGTGATATACGCCTTTTGTTTCATAGGTGCTACAGGTGTAGCCAGGTGGATTAGTTTCCACAAAAAACAAAAGGACCGAACTAGATGATCTAGGTGCAGATTGACAGTGCACAATCATCTTAGATGGAAGCAACGAAAAAAAGATCGAAGTAGTGGGTTACAGCTGGTGATCGAAAAACACTTTTTCTGCAAGGTACACGCTAGTTGTTTGTTATAGAACTAGAATTTAGTTGTTTGATCATTGTTTTCGTTTGCTTAGTTGGTACTGAATACATGCCATCTACCAGCAGCACAAAATCGCTTTGTATCTGACATTTAGGTCCCAAAGAAAAATGTTATAAGATAGATTCGGATGCTTCCAGTGATCACGTGGCTTTGAGTATAATAGACTGTATTAGTTGCAACGTATTGATTACGGTAGCGGTCTGATAAATAAAATAGTTTGATACTCCCTTTGCTTACCTAAAAATTGTTGTATGGTTACTTGCATGTCAATGCGAAACTATTAAATGTCACTGAAATCGAAGAATAATGTGAAGTTTGTAATTTTATATTTTGAGAATCGATGTAAAGTTTGCTTCTAAGAATGGATTACTTCCAAGGTCTCAAAAGAATACTGTTTCCAAATGAAATCGGCTTGTAAAGCATATAATTATAAACTTTTATGAAACCATTCTAACAAGCGTTTAGAGCGCTTAAAATAGCATCATGTCACCCAGAAACTAGAAGTAATTAATTCATAACACCTGAAGGAAAGTATCATTGGATCCTTCTTGTGTGCTTTGCTAATAGTTGTAAATAATTTGTTAAAAATTGTTCTGCTCTTTATTTCTTGACATTCCTTATTTTTTTGATAACTATTTGTAATTATAAGAATTGAAGACCATATATTACAGGATTTGTGAAGTCACGAAGCTTGAAAATCGATTAAACGCTATGCATGAATGACCTTCGTTTAGCTACATCAATTCATTCAGGATGTTATCGAATTTAAAACTTCATGGATTCATGAATCCTGTAAAATGTGAAGTTCAGGTCATATATAGCAACACTCATTATTTGGTTCTCTGAGCAATTTCCTGCATAAGCTACTTGTGCACAATTGAGCATGCTGTTCAAAATAATGAAGAGACCATGCTTTCCCTAAGTTTTGGTTTGGTGCTTTACGGCACAGCAACGCGAGTAAGTTATTTAGTGCCGAGGCAATTTAAGTAAAGTGCCTTGCCCAAGGACACACCACAGTAGCTGATTCAGGCTGGTCCGATGATTCGAACCCGTACACTTTCGATCACGACTCCGGCAAGCCAACCACTCATCCACCGCTGCTTCTTCCTGTTCGAGTGCTTTTTTTGTAATTTCTTCATCGATTTCTTACCGGAGTTAATCCTTTAGATTCTGGCTGTGATCAAAAGCTTGTGTTCACAACTGAGTTAAGATTTAATTGTTTATTTCTGACAGCATTTTCACCGCTCGGCTACCATCAGTACAAAAAACTGAATTTTCGTAGTTTCACTACCACCACTTCAAATAACTGTATTTTCGCAGTTTCACTACCATCTTTTAAAATAATTGTATTTTCATCGTTTCACTACAACGACTTAACTTAAAAAATTGATTTGGAAAAGGAAAGCTGAATTTAAATAGCATTCATCCCTTTTTTCCAATTACAATGCTCGCATAATGAAGTAACATCTGATGTTTGTAATTTCTTTGGAACCCCATTGTTAATTCGATTGTTGTTTTCATACCAATTTGAACGCTACATGCAATATCCTAAGGCATTTAACGTTCGAAATACAAACCAGTCACCAAATTCGATTAACCATGAGATAAAAAGATTCGTAAATATAGATCTTTGATTCGGTGACGACGATGATGATGATGATAATAATAAGAAGAAGAACAATTATACAAATGGAAAAGATAGACAGAGGGACAAAGAAAGAAAGAAGTATATATCAAAAGAAAATTCTAAGACATAAAACTACATTTACACACCGGATTGAAAAAAAAAAACAAACGCATTCTTACAGTACAAACTGTAGTGATTTTTTGTGTGTGGGAGCTTAAATACGTTTTACAAATGGGTAGCTAATATTTGAAAAAGAAATCTCATAAATGTTAAGGATATGACTGTAGTGTAACTCAGTGTTTCCTAACCTTATGGTCGCGACCCTAAGAAATATTTTTTGAGCCTCACGACCTGCTTCCACATTTTGATAAGTTTTGCCACCCTCAAAACAAAATCATGCGTCCTTCCAAAACATCCTCGCGACCCTGATTTTATGAATTGTAGGTAACATATGACGGGGCTGAATCACCAGTTAAATATACAATTGTCTGATCCGTTGGCGTGGGCGATGCTGCCGGATCACTTCTAATGCTACTGGTTAAAATAATACAAAAGAATAACAAAATGTTTCTACACTTTACTATTGAACAATTTTCCTAAGTAACGAATTTTCAGAGGTGTGCTTCAGAAATTGATGATACCTTACTACAGGAACAATACCGTACTATCGTGATATTAACATCTTTCTACGGAATTAAATGGAGATGATACAATGCAACAAACCTAGTATTTTAAAATCACTAATTGAGATGGAACGGAAGAATACTCCATACCAACAATACAGAAACCGTTCATTTGGGAAAGCGCTTCATTGAAGCAGATCAAATGCTATTTACATCAGAACGGAGCTTAATGTTTCACATTATGCTTATATGTACTTGGACCATAACATGCAAATGTTTCCACCAGTATACTAAAACAAAACACACACAAAATTTTAACAGGCAAATGAAGGACATAACAAACACATGATAGAAAAATCAATAGCCCAAAAGAAAGAAATATAACTGTATTGTCAACAAATTAAAAATCGAGTGAACAATGCTCAAATAGTGAATGTTTATTTTTATATGTTCTAGCTTAGAGTAAATGCTTCCAAATCTTGAACACCCAGCTGTCTATATTTGCGACTTTAACAGTCATCACCCTGACTGGGGCTGCTCACACTCCGATGAGAACGGAGAACTCTTGGCAGAGTGGGCAATGAATAATGACCTCCTTCTAACCCACGGCTCCAAGCAACGTGGGACCTATCATTTTGTAGGACGGCAAAAGGACTACTCACCAGATCTCTGCTGGGTCAGCTCCATTGGTCATCATCCTCAGCCATCAGCCAGTAAGCCAACCTGTTCTAGACCACTTCCCACACAGTCAGCACAGAACAATACTTATCCATATTGGACTTAAGCTGCCGGCTATACACAGCTCTTCACAGCGGCGTTGGAGCTTCCATAAAGCAGATTGGACAAAGTACACTGACATACTGGAGAGTAACAGTCACTATACCATCTCTCTGCATCCCAATCAAGGAATTCTAATACCGCTTCCATAGAGCCATATTCAAGGCAGCCACTCAGTCTGTCTCTCGTGGTCGTCGTCCAGTCTATACACCCTAATTGGATGAAGAACATCTGGCTCTTCTCAAGGAATATGAAATATCTGGAAACCCAGACATAGCAGATAACTTGACCGATTCCCTGGACACTGCCAGGTGCACTCGCTGGGAGGAGGCTACAGAATCACTCAACTTTACGCGCTCCAGCCGAAAATGCTGGAGCTTCATTCGAAGACTTGGCACCGTTCAGCAACCACCAGTTCAAGCTCACCCTGTTGTCAAACCAAATGCTGTAGCTAGCCACTTATTACAAGTGGCAAAAACACCCGTGGAGAAACAGCACAGACGCGAAGTACGAGATGAGTGGCGACAATACTGCCGTCGGAAGTCAGATGAAGTAGATCAAAATACTCCAGAGGCAATTACAAGAACAGAACTTTAAACGGTGGTATGCAGCATCAAATCAGGCAAAGCAGCAGGATATGACAACATCCTGCCTGAGTTCCTGAAGCATCTTGGCCAGAAGGCAAAAGTTTGCCGCTTTTTACACCCGGGTTGTTAGGGAAAAGTGCATGCTGACTTTGTGGCGCCAGGCAAAGATTATTGCGATCCAAAAGCATGGCAATGATTCCCAAAATGCGGCGAGTTATTGGCCGATCTCCTTGCTTTCGGTCTGTTTTAAGGTACTGGAGCGCTTGATTCTGCAAAGAATTGGTCCAGATTTGGAGAATATCATAAATGTTGAGCAGGCAAGCTTCAGGCATGGCCGTAGCACTTGCGATCAAGTCCTTGCCCTGACGGGTTTCAGAGGAACCTTAAACCTGGAGTTGTTTTACTGGATCTAACAGAGGTAAATGAAACGGTCTGGCATGCAGGGCTGCTGTTGATAGTGGAGATTATCGAACTGTTCCTTTGCGACAGACGCTTCAGAGTGCACATCAGAGAGCTGCAGCTCGTGGAAGCGTCAGACTAATAAACTTCCACAAGGGTCTGTTCTTTCGCCAAGTTTGTTTGATGTCTATATTAATGACTTACCAGTAACACAGTCGCGCAAGTTCATGTATGCAGATGACATTGCTCTAGGGACCCAAAGTCGCTCATTTACTGAGCTTGAGTGGTACTGAACGAGGACCTAGAGGATATGACGGACTTCTTCAAGAAATGGCGTCTACAGCCAAATGCAACAAAGACAGTCTCCAGCGTCTTCCACCTTAACAATGCAAATGCGAACAATGAGCTTTGCATCCTCCTCAATGGGCAGCAAATAAAACACGACCCGACACCAACATACCTTGGTGTGACTCTGGACAGATCACTGACATCCTACAACCACCTGAAGAAAACTGCAGCAAAACGTAGCACTCGAAACAACCTACTCTGCAAACTGGCTGGCTCAACCTGGGGAGCTAGTGCTCAGACACTCAAGACATCAGCACTGGCCCCCTGTTATTCGACAGCCAGGTATTGCGCTCTTGTCTGGGCTTGATCATCCCACACTAAGTTAATTGATGTCCAGCTCAACACGACAATGCGCATAATCTCTGGAACACTACGTCCTACTCCTCTACCATGACTGCCGGATCTCAGCAGCATTCTTCCTCCACATCTGCGTCGCCAGTAAGCAACAAAAAGGTGTTGGCTAAGGTCTATGCCAGTGAGAAACTTCCACTGTACATGGACATCACCTAACATCCAGCAATCCGCTTGACTTAGAGACGCCCAATCTGGTTAGGTTCGTTGCCGGAAGATATGATATCTATTTCGGCATGGAGTGTCGAGTGGTCTGCAACAGATGTTGTAAACTACTCCCTCGTAGCTGAGCCATCTGTCTGCTGTCCTGGCTTCAACCTTCGACGTCATCAGTGGACCACGCTGAGCCGCTTTCGGACAGGACAAGGTCATTGTGCAGTTAACTTTGTCCGATGGGGCCAGGCCACTAACTCTTCCTGTTGCTCTGGGGCTCTTCAGACCATGTCACACATTGTGAACAACTGTCGACTGACAAAGTTCCCCTGTGGACTGCAGGCCCTGCACCTTGCTGATGATGACGCTGTTAAATGGCTGAGCACGCACAGCGCACGATAATAATTATGATCTAGCTTAGGGTAAATGTGTCATATTGTATGCACTACCCGAGTAAATGTGACGTATGCTTTAGGTGAGTAGATTTTTCATATTGTATGCTTTAGGTGAGTGAATGTATCATATTATATGCTTTAGCTGAGTAAATGTGTCATATAGATGTGTCGTATTGTATGCTTTAGCTGAGTAGATGTGTCTTATTGTATGCTTTAGCTGAGTAGATGTGTCGTATTGTATGTTTTAGCTGAGTAGATGTGTCGTATTCAATGCTTTAGCTGAGTAGATGTGTCGTGTTGCACGCTTCTGACTAAATGTGTCGTATTGTACGCTTTAGCGGAGTAGATGTGTCGTATTGTATATTTTAGCTGAGTAAATGTGTCATATTGTACGCTTTAGCTGAGTAAATGTGTTACATTGTATGCTTTAGCTAGTAAATGTGTCTTATCGTATGCTTTAACTGAGTACATGTGTCGTATTGTATGCTTTAGCTGAGTAAATGTGTCGTATTGTACGCTTTAGCTGAGTAAATGTGTCGTATTGCATGCTTTGGCTGAGTGAATGTGTCGTATTGTATGCTTTAGCTGAGTAAATGTGTCATAATGTATGATCAAACAAGTGAAATATTACTACTACAGTGAGTGCTAAAATGCTGGTGCTGCAAAGTCACACAGTGGTAAAGGGAGATAAATCTTACTGTGTTGGTTGTGTCCTCTTGCTTTTTTCCTCTTGTTAGCATTTTAACCATATGTTTTCTGTTTTTCCTAGCTTTTCGAAATCGAAAAAAATAAGTAATGGAAAAATTAAAACTCAACAAAATATAGTATTTAATTGCCTCTACTTTATTAAAATGAATCTTAAAAAGTCTTCACGCTTGAAAAGTATTTAGAGAAAAATGTATGTAGGTATGTATGCGAATATCCACAAATTCCGTTTAGTAAATATTGGTTACAAGAATGACATAAAATTTATAGCCTATATTAGATTAGCTGGAAATTACATTAGGTTAATTGTAGCCCCTGTTCTCACGAATCTGTTCTTGTAATGTGCTGATTTTGTTTGCCCTTATATTTGTCATTTTATCACTTAGTCGGTACACTTTGCCTATAGTGTGTGCAGTTCCATATTTTTTATATTATAATATGTGAACATATCACTTCATGTGATTCTGAATGGTCCAAATAAGCCCATGAAATTATTGTGCAGTATTCTCTTTACTAATTGGTTGCGATTGTGGGAAAACTTTTTTAACCCTGCCTTCTGGAATATTTTCTTGCCAATGAACATTTTGGCTGCCATTTTTTTAAAATTCGATTCACGAAAGGAATTGGGAAAATGGTCTTGTCTGTCTGAATATGGCCAATTTAGCATCGCAGGGGCTTATTATGTCATGTATAACATACCATAACACAAAAAATGGCTAAGACCCCAAGACAAGAACAACAACAACAACAAGTAAAACTAAGGGTATTGCTTAGTTCATAGCGAATGTGTAAGCTGGAGTTGGAGGAGGGCGGTAAACCTGAAGCAGGGAATCCACCCTATATACAAGCGTGGTTTAAATGTTAACTTAAGCAAATAAACTCACCTCTTTTCACAGAAGAACGTGGATATAAACCGGTCTCCAGACTGATAGAAGTTTATCCAACTACTGCATATTTACAAGGTAGATATGTGATGCTATTCCGACTCAAAATGAAATTTGTTTACATATTCTGTAGTCTGCTATTCCAAGTCAGATACTGCAAATATCCGGTCACAAATACATTACAGTAAATATGGAAATTTCTGCATCCAGGAAACCGTGTTTCAAATGAATATTGCAACAATGTAATGTTTAAATGTGAAAGTGCCATGTTGGGTTACGTAAACATGGACCGTCTACTGCATTCTAACCGGTACTGCATCAAACAAAGTGAAATCTCGAGCAATGGACATTCTGTATTGAAAATTGATTTTTTTCTGTGTAAAATGCTCTTTGACTTATAGATTGTAAGAAAAGTATAATCTATTTTTAAACGTTAATACTACTTCAACTTTGTTTGGGACTATTTTTTACGCACAACAAATGAAAGGTGCAACGTCTGTCAGAATGAACGAAATTATTCGTTCTTCCTTCTATCTAACTAATTTCCAATGAAATAAAAACCATGTGATAAAAGGAATCTCAGATGGGTAATGATTTAATATTAAATTTATGAAACTCGTTAAATAATGTCCAGCCAAGGCTCACAAAAGCTGGACATTGTTCAACTCGTTTGATAAATTCAATATTAAATCATTACCCATTTGAGATCCTCTATATAATTTTGTTCAACACTTGTTAAAATAGTGTCAGTTTATTCCCTCCACTTCTTGATATCTTTCAAACCGTTCGCACTAAACGTGTTCAATATCAGCTTATCAACTATCACAATTCAAATCATGCATTTGCTGCATCGGGTAATTTGTTATGATCACTAAGAGCCCCAATGCCGCCAGTACGTGCGAAAAGTCGTATATGCCAAATCATCTGAATAATACTAAAACTTGAAAGATATTAACCTGAAACATCGTTGGGTTCCATTTAAACGATATAATATCGACGTTTCATGACATAAAGAGCCATGTAAGCTCTCCCTCGAAGCGAGAAACCCGGCCATTTTCACATGTGTACGAAGTAATCCGATGTTGATCAGCGACATCCGTGGGTCAACCGATTTCAGTCGAAAGCTGGAATACAAGATTTTTTGATGACGTCACCGTTGTAAACAGAAGAAGCTAACACCACACTATGTCTGATACGGTAGGTGATATCATACGCTATTCTCATTGTGTTTGATATCATACGCTATTCTCACTGTGTTTGATATCATACGCTATTCTCATTGTGTTTGATATCATAAGCTATTCTCATTGTGTTTGATATAATGCAGTACTCAGTCTACCATTTACGAGTATTTTTGCTGAAAGGCATAACTGACGTACATTATTTAGACAAGTCCGTGTTGTAACCGTAACAATTAATATGGAAGTATGGAACACCTGGGTCTGTCTTTACCCTAAGTTAGCTTTCAAAGTATTCCAGGGCCCCAGCTGAATACCAATATTCACCCGAGTCTTATTTCTCTTTTTGATGCACGCTTTTTCTTCTCAGATGCACTTGAAAAAGCGGGTCTGCCTCTCGAATGAATTTGTCCACAACGTTCGAATGTTGTTATTAAATTAGCCACGAATGGAATTTGTCGAATGCTTCGCACCACTACTTTTGGAGCAATCCCGAAAAAGAACGGAAATTACGAACGTCTTCAGTGGCTGAATTAAGGTGTGGCACCTCTTACTTCTAAACTGAATATTTGAACGTTTAAAACTATCATCGTGACTTTTTAAAAGATTGATTTATATCAGATTGCTTTTTTCTAATAAAGCATTTTCTTCCTTCTAAACTTAATTTAGATTGAAAGAATGGTGAAATTTATGAAAAACTGCGGTATTGGGGCTTTTAATGAACTATACTGTTATTGTTCAGATCTAAGTCACTGTTACTCGCTTGAAATTGACTGCATCTAAATGTCAAAGGGATGAATGAGATTCCGAAATATACTATCAACTATTCTGTCCATACTAGTGTTCTATTTACTTTCAGTGGAAAATACCGGTTAGTTTAAACAGATCTTATTTCATAGATATGTAATTGGAGATTACACGCGGTACAGTGGAGAATGTAAAAGATTAGAACGAAAGCTAATGGCTTATAATGTCCTTCCTTTGACGATACAAAAATTGTAAATATATATGAATATATTGTGGATGACATGAAGTTTAAAGACGAAAATACATTTTTAATAGTCAAAGTGAAGAATTTCTTGGTTAAACATTAGCATTTAGACAAATTATATAAAGCAGGGGGGTGAACAACGAGAGAGTTGGTGAAAAACAAGGATAAATAACAGAAAAAGTTAAAATGAGACGTTGTGAATTAAAATTATCAAGCATTGTGTAAAAAGTTGAGAAAATAGGGATTAAAGAAAGGGGATGAACAACATAAATAAATAAAGGAAGTGGAACAAAAATGCGATATTAAAAGTGCAACGTTCTTCCTTCTAGAGTGAGTCTTTGCGGAGGTGATTATAAATAATTTGTCAAAATACAAAAACTTGCTGTTTGCAGCTCTTCATGACCCCTGTAATTGATGTGTGACAGTAACATGTGAGCGTAAGTAACTCTTTTTGACTTTTCAATACATTTACGAACGGCATCGAAAGTTTGAATGTTTATTTCTTACGGAAGAGTTGTAAGTAGTACATGGCGACGAAATACCGACAATGGGACTTTAATGTTAAAATAGTGAGCTTGCCCTATGGCGACAAGGGGAATTTAAAATGGGGAATTTAACATAGGTGGGATTGTATAGCGACAAGGGATTGGGACAGTATAGCGACAAGGGATTGGGACTGTATAGCACCAAAGGAAAATTGACCATAGCGACAAGGGATTGGGAATGTATAGGGACAAGGGAAATTGAACATAGGTTTACATATACAAACCATTTTGTATGTAAACAAATTATTAGGCAAGAGAGAATATACATCTTTTCGAGACATATGAGTGGTCCTGGAAAGGTCCGTTTAGCTTTCATCTACTTTCTCTCCTCCCTTCTTCTTCTCCACCAGTACTTCATCTTCTTCAGGACATTTTTCTTCTTGTTCTCCTTGTTCTTGTTCTTTTTCTGATCCTTCCATCTATTTTTAACTACACCTTGTGGAAAATCCTACGATAAAACCCATTAATAGCCTCAACGTGTGTGACGATCATGTTTAAAAACCCTACTATCTATTTATAGCTACAACCTGTGGAAAGTCCAATGGAAAAACTCAAGTCTATATATATAGTCTCAAAATTTCTAGCTTCAATGACATCACTGTACTGGACACTAGGGGAATAATGACAACAGTGTTGCAAGTGGCTGATCTGAATACGCACTACTGTAGGTAGGTAGGTAGGTGAAATGAAGAGAGGGTTTATTAATGTTCCTAGAAATTTTCAGGGATTTAGGTTTAGAAGGGTCGAAAGATTCAAGCCAATTATTTTGCCCACTGAGAAATTTAAAAAAAATCTTCCCGAGCCAGAGTCGAGGTTCCTGTCGGTTTGGATGGGATTCTCTGCGATTAGAAAGAGACTTTCATCATCTGCAAATAAACGTCTACTGGACTGTAGAACATTATATAATGTCAATTATGTACATCAAGAAAAGTAAGGGACCTAAAATGGATCCTCGGGGCACACCAGCTATAATACATCTCCACTCTTTAAACAAGCCCGGAGGTATCGTTCGTTGTCTTATGCTTTTAAGAAAGCTAGTGAACCATTTTATAAGGCTTTCTATGGCACCAGTACTTTCAATTTGTGGACTAGTCCTTTATGCCACACTCTATCAAAAGCTTTACTTATGTCGGAAAAACACAGGAGGTGTGTTAATTGATTTAACTGTAGAATCACCCGGGATAAACCAGACTGGATATGTGTAAGAATATTATTGTCAGCGAAGTAATTAAATATGTTTTTTAAAAATCAGTCTTTCAAATACTTTGCAAATAGTATTGAGAAGCTGTATTGGTCTGTAATTTAGATACAATGGAAGGGTCACCCTTCTTTTAAACTGGACGAATACTTGCTTCTTTCCAACTATTTTGAAAGAATGATTGTTTTAAGAGACTGGTCAAAATGTGAACAAGTCCGATGTGACACAGCTTGCACACAATACAGTTATTTACACCATCCGGAACAGAAACCTTTTCTACAGGAAGGCTTTGGGGAACATTTTGTACTTCGTCAGGCTTTAGTTACATGGAGCTTAAGCTTACATCCATATTTAAAAGTATATCAAGAATGTTCACATTTATTTCATCAAGTACAGTTTGCTCTATAGAAAAATCTTTGAATAAGTCTGCGTTGTCAACTTCATTGGTAATTATCGGATTGTTATGATGAAGGCACGGAACAGAGTGTGTACGATGAGGACTGATGAATACCTTAAGGACTGACCACCAGTCAGTCCTTTGATGATGTAGTGCATGGTTTCAGCTTTTATGCTAATTTCTCAGTATGCAGCTATTTGGTTTCTCGAAACATAGAGAATGTTTTGTTCCGCAGGGAACGAAATTTAGTCGAATGAGGAGACAAATTAGATTGCTTGGCTTTTCAATAGGCTCTCTTTGAGTGTTGACCTTTTTATTACCGCTGTGATCCATCGGGGTTTTGATCATTTAACTTTAACAATTCTGTTCGAAATACATTGGCCTTAAATCAAGACTATGTTGTCAGTGATATATTTTGCATATTTGTCGATATCGTCACATTTAAATCAAACCCGGTCGGGAGTGGATGCTTTATGTCTCTGGATATTATAATCAATCTGGCCATATATCACTACATGCCTCGTAAACGAGTTAGGTTGTTGTTTTTTTTTGTTATTTTTTTTTTTTTTTTTTTTTTTTTTTTTTTTTTTTTTTTTTTTTTTTTTTTTTTTTTTTTTTTTTTTTTTTT
>JAECUM010030093.1:0-20856 GCA_016617855.1 Megalonaias nervosa
CAGTACAGTAATGTTACTGCAGATGTAAAATATTAATGTTTAAAATAATCATAATAGTTTTTAAATCAAACTCTTTATTTAGCATTATTATAACCAATATGAACTCAAAAGGATTTAAAAAAAGAAATATGAGGTATTACTCTGGGACGTTTATCATTTATAGGTGTACAAGTCTGTAGAATCAGTCATTTATATATATATATATATATATATATATATATATATATATATATATATATATATATATATATACACACACACACACACACACACACACACACACACATTATTTACCGTATATATCGGGACACGGTAAAATAATAATTTTTTTTGTGTCCCAGAACTTATGGTGAAACGTTTTTTATTAAGATATATGTCCCAAGACTTAAGAAACGGAATAATTTTGTGTTGAATTTGTGCCCCCCTCCCCCCCCCCCCGCCAAACTGCTCGGTATAATATAATAGATAAACAAAACACTTATTTGAAAATAAAATTAAAGAAACTAACCTTGCATTGTTATCAATTATTCCTTCTTTTTTCATCTTGAGAAATTTATTAAAGAAAAAAATATATCCACGAACTTCGTATATGTAGCAGATGCCCGCTGGCGTTTGCATTATTACTGTAGTGTGTACCGCTTATGTCAGCTAACAAAATCGCAAAAGAGGCGAGAATATCGCCCGATTGCTTGAAGGCACCTGCCATTCACGTATGAGTTATAAGGTGCAAAATGACCAAGATTGTATTATTAACTGTACGACGGTATCTGGCAAATAAAAATCATTATTTGAAAATACATTCACTGTGAGTGGAAATGATAATCTTTTTGCTAGCAGGGTTACAAACGTATTATTAAAGCAAGTTATTGCTGTGTATTTACCCTACAAACATTAATGCCCGTTTGTATCAATTATGATTACATATAGCAAACAAATAGAAGCCAGTGTGATGAATAAACACAACTGGCAGCGAGCAATAAACTCATTGCTTAAACTTACAGACAGGATACAAAAGTTATTTATTACAAAGCAAGCCAAGCCCGGAAACTGACTTTGGATTCTTTAAAATTTGCCTACTTTTTTATGAAGTCGACCGACATAAGGAAGGCAACTTTGGTTCCTTTGGATTCTATTAAGTGTGCCGATTCCTTTATTTTTTTTTACAACAGTTGGCCGACACACAGAAGCCAACATCGATTCTTTTTTACCTGCATTAACCGGGAATTTTGAAAATAAATTGAAACAATGTAACAGTTTTGAAAGCGACACAATCTAGTGCCTCGTGCACGCATATCAATATAAGGCTGAACAGTAAATTAGTTTTCAATAGTTTCATCTAAATGTTCCCTATGCATGTACTTCGTCTTGTGGGGATAAATTGACGTCATTTCCGGTTGGCGTCCTCTATAGGTGGGAAATCGTAGCTAAGGGGAAGTGACAGCGTTGTATACTTCTATTTCGAGTAATTAAATTATTATTTCTTCTTTACACTTGATAATTTTTGTATTCTTTTTGTACGAGTATAACTACTTTTAATCATTTAATGCAAATCTGATGTAAAAAAAAAATGTTAGAGTATGGCCGGTGACCTTTAAATTATGAATAAAATTTTGTAATATTTGAAAATAAAAACCAGCTACCTTAAAAAAGCCGGATATTATGTGATAATTTATTAGCAGTACTAACACATCTTTGACACATTTCTTGAATAAGTATTGTAATCCTTATTATTAAAAGGTAATTGGTTGTTCAACAGTCAAATTTACCAATCAGTTAAACAAAAGAAATTAAACTGAAGATTAGTTTGAATCCACTGGAAGTCCCAGGTACGATGACCTTTGATGGCAGTCGGGTGTGATTTTTAATGGCCGTTGTTTTTCAAATATTTTTGTTTTTCATGATAAAGTTGAAACAATAAATAGTGAAAATTCGTGGTAGTTTGAAAAATTAATAATGAAAACAATTCTGTGCAATCAACCTTGCCCTAGCCCCATAACAATCATATGCCAAGATGGTCAAGTCAACGGCTAATTCTACACACTAGCAACAACGAATAAATAAGAGGATTCCGACTTAGAAGTTTCACGGTTGTCATGACTGAGTTTGCGCAAAGGACCCTGACAGTTACTGGATTGTATCTTTACTACCTGTTTTATACAAAATATTTGAAAAATGTGTCTATGTTAGACTTAATACACGGTACAAAACAAAAATGCTAAATTTTCCTAATGTCATATCTTGACCAAACCTAATGTTAACTTTGCCAAATCGACTGAGTGAATATTATATTCTGCGGAATTGTATACCATTCACTGCAGAAATATGGAAAAATTTGCAGAAAGATGAATAATGCCATATTTCTAATTCTAACGGAATTTTTAAGTGTACATAAGGTTCCATTCCACAGTTTTGTTATTTTTCAGCACCGGGGTTGAATTTCTAAATAAAATGGCAATCCAGACATTTTTTTATTTTTTGGATAATATGTTGTTGAAAGAAGAACACCGGAATGCTTACACTGGCGTGAGATAACTTTTAATGCATTTATTATGTACCATATAATTTGTACATCTAACTCAGCATGCTTACTACAGGGTTTGAATGCTAGACTATGTGTTCAGAGTGAATGCCCAGTTTTAGAGAACAGGAATATGTAACTGATTCTGAGATAGAACTGAAAATGTTTAGCCGATTAGATTTTCTTGAAATGTCTTCTGGAGAAAGGCAAATTAAGGTACTTAGGAATCCATATCAGTATGTGATTATCAGGTTCATTTGTTAGACGTTCTTTCCGGCATCTTGATTCTTAGTCAACACAGTGTATTTTAAAGAGAACGGAACATATCTGACTTAAAAATGCGACATAAATAATCGGCTACACGAAAAGAATCTTTTTTGTAGCTCATAAGAAATTAAAAATGTTAAATTACTTGGCTGTTTTCACACTAAAGATTGAACGTCTATCAGTCGAGCGAAGAAAGGAATTTTTTTTTTTTAAAACGGTGGAACATAAACCTAACAAAGAAAAAGGCATGATTTGACGTCCAATTTAGCTTTTTTTGCGAGTTACAAAGTGCTGGGATACGCATTAATCGGTTTCATGACACAGTTCTTTCATCATCAGATTTGTATTCTGTCCACTAGGTACAAAAGATAAAACCAAGACGAATAAGAAATAATTAAAATGAAATATTTTGAATTTTGTTAGATTTAATTAAGTAGCTCGATTAGACTGAAAAAAGATGTCGATTAAATTAAATCTATGAGTAACTTTGATAAGTACGATGATATCAGAAACAACAATAATGATAGCTTCGACGACGATGACGATAATGATAAAATAGAAGGATGAATATTTTCATATTGGTTTTCGCAATTGACGTATTACTAAAATCGTTTGGAAGAATCTTCGTCGATACCGTGTTTCTTTTATATTCATGTGATCAATTATTCTTTCCTTAAAAGTCAACATGTGAAAAAACAGAAATTCAAATTCTTAACAATATTGCCGTGCTCAGATATAACATAAGATGACCTTTAAATTTAATACACTGGGGAAGTCAACACAGATGCATGATGTCCTCGTGCATTTATCAATGATGATTTCAGGTATATTGTTCACCTGGCCAGTTTTGTCATTCATCTTAGGAACAGTAAAAGCAGATCCACATATTCTTATGATTGACTTGTTATAGATTCACACGAATCCTTGAGACTACCGACATATGGCTCTTTTTTGTAATAAAAAAAAAAATGATAATACTTACACTAGAATTCTGTATCTTCTCAATATCTGGAAGAACGTAGAACCGGATACCATCTATTGCACCGGGTAAAGTTACTCCCCTTATAAGCAAGATTACAAGGAGAATGTATGGGAAGAGGGCAGTAACGTAGACGACCTGCAGAAGAGAGATTTTTTCCCATTATAGTACTGTTTGCAATAAAAACAACAGCGCGTGCCACATGCCACACGAATCGGGTGCATTATAAATTATGTTTTATTTAGGTTTGACATACAGAATAGAAGTTATGGCAAATACCTATTTATCCATTATTAACAGCCTTCTTATAATTTTGAGAGCGAGCCACCTGCAACGTTTACTGATGGTTCTCTTCTGTAGTTCACGATGATATTGACCCATAATCTTTTGATCTTGACATTAATAGACGTATTGATATATACAATGGCAATTCACCTTTTAAGTTCAAAGAAGGCACATATAAGTTGCACGTGGTAGTACTGATTTGAAATATATAGGAGAACGTAGAAAAATTAAAAGACTGTTTGAAAGCGATTTCCTATCTTCCCACTTTGCGGCATTGATCCAATTCGGGATTTCATGTAGTAAGGCGAGACCTCTGCCCCCGTGATAATCCAACAATTGCTTAATAGAAATTTCATTTGAAAAAGGTTGACTCATTTACCTTTCCTGTCCACTTAATGCCCTTCCAGATGCAAAAGTAGCACATGACCCAGACAAGAAGAAGGCAAAGGGCCAACTGCCATCTAACATTCCCAGGCTCGTCGATCCCATCAGTGATCTGCAACACGTATCTCCTAAAAAAAGAGATATTGACTAAGTGATGGAAAGAACCATGCGATACCTCGGATAATTCTCATTCGACACTGATTTGAAGAAGTGGATGCATCCTGCATCAGCCCGGATATTGTGTCATCGGGCATGCTCTTCTGTAAATTCAGCGCTATTGACAGTTCAGCTAAAGGTTTTTTAATGGATTGGGCATGCATCTGAACTTGTTTAATTATTACTAACGTGAAGAAAATCTCTTGCACATTCAAAATACTGATACGATGCAAGCCATTAATATTGATCGACGACATTCGTTTGTTGAGTCTTTCACGCAAAACATAATATGGCTCATCTTTTTCCCCAGTTTCTTTACCAACTGTATCGTTTATATACATTACGTTTCCTCTTATGAAGCCCACACCCATCCCTGTAACATGCGACCTCAAAAACTGTGCCAAAGTAGAACACTTTTGAAAAGTTTTCTCATCCTGATATTCTTTGTTCTTGGAAGATCACCTTCGCATCGCACTCTAATTGCAGTAAAATGCGGACTTGTTGTAGGAAGCCATAGTAGTTCAAATCTAATGGATTTTTATCGATCCCAGGGGCCGATAATGAGCCCCATTCTCAGAAGAATATTTCAAAATCGTGCACACTTCCCGCCCAAATTTACTCATGATTTTGATTTTGTAATGGGTGGAATTGTTTCAGAAAATAATCAGCCCAGACCTCATTTAAAATCATCATGGACAAGCCACTAAATCAGGCTTTTCTATTTGTGACAAAAGAAACGTGTCGTTTTGGACTGACGTTATCAACTATAGCTCAGTGGACAGTCCTAAGATAAAGTTGTAAATCAAACTTGTGCTATCTGTAATACAGCTGAGCTACAATGTTTTCATTTTTAAAATTTTATCACACAGGCCCCTGTAGAAAATCTACAGAGTTTAAGCTGACGAAGTAAGGACTTATCTGGCTTCATATTATGTCTAATCATTCATGGAATCCCATGAAACAAATATTATGATCCCACTATAGCAATATGTACCAAAGCATGCAAAACTTGCACAGAATCTTGCAGTCAGTTATGAATTATGAAACCATGAATTTAAGAGAAACTCCTTCTTTTTCGAAAATTAAATATGAGGGACTCGAATATTGAAGACAAATGTTTTATATATCGGAAATACTTACTCCCAATACTCTCTTACTGGGGACGAGTACTTCAGGGCGTCATAGACTTGTTTGCACGAGAAGTTCGTGTACACGGACAAATGAGTACTGACGTTATACCGTTCCGTCTCGTTGAAGTCAACTTCGAACGAGTAAGTTCCGTTTTCACACTTGTACGGCAATTTGTCGCGGTTGTACTCGGACAGACATTTGCGGGTGTTCCACCAGTTGTCGCAAGTGGACCAGGGGAGTGTGCTGGTGAAGGAAGCAGCCATGTAGAAGATTACCCAGCCCAATATCACGATGTAGAAACAGTTTAGCCAGAAGGCCATCACCGCCGCAGCGTAACCAACACCTGTAAGTAAAGAAACATATTCAAATATCCATATTTTCCGACTGTCCTATCACTGGCACTCAACAAGTGAGAAGTGCTATTGGAACTTGATTACAAACAAATCCCCAGACCGTTTGATCCCGTGGTCAGCCTGATCTTGTGTTATCTTTTGATGATTTTGTTGGTGTTGATTTGTGACGCAATATAGTGCTAGATATGCTGGCTAAAACCTTATGACATATATAATCCGTTACTCATTTGCAAAGGCGCTGAAAATATACGTAAAAACAAGAGCAGGCGTTTCTGAGGAAAAAATTGCAAAAATCAATTTGTGGTGGCAAAGGCGCTTCAAGAAAGTCGAGAGCGCAACCATGTAAGCGGTTTGATTCACCTGCTTATATGATGATAACGTTAGAAAATTTTAAGATTGGCCGAAGTGCAAGACCCGAATAAACCAGAAGACTTAGACCCGAGAAGAAAAAATCGTGTTCAAATTGAAAAATTTTGATTGGATTTTTATATGGTGAGTGCTAAGTCTGACACTATTTTATTAGGTACAATAATGTTTAAAGGTACGTATATTAAAATTGAATGTTGTCGGATTCATAAGACACAACAAAAAGTGACACGTTCTTTCTATATAATATTTTTCTCTGCAAATTCAACAAATATATTAAATGGACACAGCTTCTGTTTCGTAATGAGACAAAGTTTTGGGCCGTGACAGGATGCGAATTTCCAGAAGCTATGAGATATGAGCCAAACGTTGAGAATGATATATGATTTTTCCGCATTTCGGAGAGATTAACAACATGATTTACATTTTGAAGCCTAACTTGCAATTGATGTTGGCCATTCAATTTTCAGCCCATTTTTTCCACATTTCTCAAATTTCGACTTTTCACATATTCAGTGTAGCTTTGGTTATTCTAAATAACTGAGCAATAGTAGGCTGTTTCCAAATTCGTCCTCTTCATTATCAGTGTCATTATCATTGTTTTAACAACAGGAAATGGAAATTTATGTTATACGAAAATGGGTGAACTACACTGTAGGTTATCTGTTAATAAGTCTAGTAGTTTAATGGGCGACCAGTAATATTTTGTGACTATATTTTTTTTCTTCTGAAGACAATACCTTTGAATATGGGTGAAAATTTCCAAACGCCGATTCCACCAGTACTTAGCCATTGTCCCAGCACCAACTCCAAAAAGTACATAGGGATTCCAGCAAAAACGACGGTTGCCAGGTAGGGGATCAAAAAAGCACCTAGATAATAAACGAGGAAGATTTTAATGATGCATATGATCGGTTGCAGAGGAATGAAAAATAAAAATAAAAATGAAAAATAACTCTCTCTCTCTCTCTCTCTCTCTCTCTCTCGATATATATATATATATATATATATATATATATATATATATATATATATATATATATATATATATATATATATATATATATATATATCTGTGTGTGTGTGTGTGTGTGTGACTGACTGTCTAATACGTACTTGTATCAAGGAAGGTCAGTCATTTTGACACCCAACGTCCACTCATTTTTCTTTCGTCCCTTTCTACTTCATTCCTTACTTCCTTCTTTCTTCGTGTATGTATGTATGTATGTATGTATGTATGTATGTATACCAGCATCTACCTATCAGTCTATCCATCCCTACATCCATTCATTAATCCATCCATCTATCTCTTTCTGCCTTTGTCTCGGTCTGTCTGTCTGACTTAGTCATTTTCATGCTTGTAATATTGGGAATTCATTTAGACACTTCGAAAATCGAATTTGTGAGGACACTTTTAGATCACTGAGAATAAGAGAATATAGCTATCATTATGTAGCATTGACAATACCAAGAAGAACATATAATTACACATTTTTACAAAACGTTTGAAACAAGCTTTTGGATTGATTAAAATAGCATCATGTGACGCTGAATAGAAGTTTATACTTCTTAATGAAAAGAATTACTTCTGTGCTCGTTTGCTCTTTTTGTGTGCTTTGACAATGTTATATTTGTAAACAATGGCACAAATATACCTTTGTTAACTATTACTTGAGAACCATTATTTTGTTATGACTATTTGTAAATATGAGAATTGAACTTCAAATTTTACAGGATTCATGACGTAATTAAGCTTGAAAATCGATTATACACTATCCATGAACAGATTTCGCTTCACTACCGCTGTTCTGGCATTGTGTAATCGATTTTCAATGTTCAGTCATTGTGTAATCGATTTTCAATGTTCAGGCATTATGTAGTCGATTTTTAATATTCAGCCATTGTGTAATCGATTTTCAATGTTCAGTCATTGTGTAATCGATTTTCAATGTTCAGGCATTGTGTAATCGATTTTCAATGTTCAGGCATTATGTAGTCGATTTTCAATGTTCAGCCATTGTGTAATCGATTTTCAATGTTCAGTCATTGTGTAATCGATTTTTAATATTCAGCCATTGTGTAATCGATTTTCAATGTTCAGGCATTATGTAGTCGATTTTCAATGTTCAGGCATTGTATAATGGATTTTTAATGTTCAGGCATTATGTAGTCGATTCTCAGTATTCTGGCATTGTGTAGTCGATTTCCAATGTTCAGGCATTATGCAGTCAATGTTCAGGCATTGTGTAGTCGATTTTCAGTATTCTGGCATTGTGTAGTCGATTTTCAATGTTCAGGCATTGTATAGTCGATTTTCAATGTTCAGGCATTGTGTAGTCGATTTTCAATGTTCAGGCATTGTGTAGTCGATTCTCAGTATTCTGGCATTGTGTAGTCGATTTTCAATGTTCAGGCATTATGCAGTCAATGTTCAGGCATTGTGTAGTCGATTTTCAGTATTCTGGCATTGTGTAGTCGATTTTCAATGTTCAGGCATTATGTAGTCGATTTTCAGTGTTTAGGCATTGTGTAATGGATTTTCAATGTGTGGGCATTGTGTAATGGATTTTCAATGTTCAGACATTGTGTAATCGATTTTCAGTGTTTAGGCATTGTGTGATGGATTTTCAATGTTCATGACATCACGAATCCTCTAAAATATGAATTTAAGTTTTTTTTTAAAATAACAGCCATTATGGAAGATTACATGCCAGTGGAGGGGAAAGGTGTAATTTCAAGAATGAAATATGGCTGTCAGGAACACACTTCATATTTATTCAGTATCTGCATGACATACAATAAAAGAGAAACATTTTTTTCGACATGTCTTTTTTTCAATCTCTCTCTCTCTCTCTCTCTCTCTCTCTCTCTCTCTCTGTGTACCAAAACTACTTAACCTCGCGATTATATGCAATTTGCTCCATTGAACGCATGCCTCAGAACCCAAAGAAGGGTCAGGTGAGGGCTGAAAAATCACGTTAAATGTAACTACTTTGTACGACTAATGACCTGTGTGTAAATTATGATCGTAGTGATGATATTAACAGTTGCTGCGGAGTGATTCATGTTCTAACTGAGGATATTTCAAGATGCTTGGCCCAAGGAATGACAACAAGGAATGTAGATGGGATGAAGATAGATTTGTTCTGTTCTAATGTCTTCTGGTAATGGGAACAAAAAGAATAACAAGTATAGTGTAAAATACATAGTAGAATCTTGAAGTGGAGTCGGGAGTCTTGGGTCTAATGTATATTAACTTACACGAAATCATGATGTGTGTGTGTGTGTGTGTGTGTGTGTGTGTGTGTGTTTGAGGCTGTGCTATGATAATATTGTCCAAACAAACAAAAACAAATAAACAACTTATACCCATTAAATATTTTCAAAGATTCTTCACAGAATTTGTTGTGAAAACTTAATTAAGCTTTCAGCTATGCATATCTTCCATATCATCTTTGGTATAAACTTACACCAATTAATGATAAATCCAAAATCAGTGACAGTGAGAAGGATGGAGTCAGATAAATTACTAAAACGTTGAAGAAGTTTCCATTAATATTTTGAATACTTGATTGAATCGTCGAAGTTACATTATTTCAATCATATTTGTGTGCCGTTGTATATGTGAAAATCTTTTGAACTTCTGTCAGTGTATTTGAAGTAAGAAAACAAGTGTACGATTCAATCTATTCAGGGGATTCTGTTGAAGTCAGATATTTCGATAAAGCCCTTTCATGTCTGTTGATAAAAATGACATTATAGAGACTAAGTTTAAGAGGATTCGTGTTACACGCAAGGCTTAGAATTTTATCTATGGGGTTAACTGTCATTATATGATTCAACATATGTTTGACATCTGGCATAAATGATCAAGAAAAATGTTACAAACAATAACGACAATGCGAAATTCATACTTGATTTAATAATTCTTATCTGATCAGCAATATATAAATCGTCTTTCTTGGTTATCTGTATTGTTAATAATGTCACGTGTCTTGTGTGAATTTTATTGGCTTTACAAAATGCCATTTTGTAACATAGCATTCATCATATTCCAACAAAGAATATGTCGAGTACAGATTCAAGAAAATGGCTAATGTATAATGGCTTGTTTTTTGTAATGTCAACAGTAACAAATTGCTCTGTCTATAAGAGCAGAGTTTGTTTTTGAAAATCTAAACGTTTCTAACTTACCATTAAATTACATATTATAAATCTTCATCGTAAAACAATTACATCTCTCCTTCACTGAAGCCGAAAAAGAATTTAGTTTGCTCTTCTAGGCCATGCCATTATTACGCAATATTGCTTAGTTAAATAAAAAAAATTCAGTTGGTTGATACAAACAAATCTTCCATAACAAAGAGCTTCATAATCACTCTTTACGTTCACCTATAGTATACCTACGTTTTGCGGCTACAAAGCATCGCAGTTTCAGTGTCAAACCATTTTCTAGCTATTTAATTTTGTGGCTCAGATATCGATTGTATTTTAAAATTTTTACAGCAAATAATGGGGTGGCTATGCCATTAAACCTACACATTTCCTCGCAAATTCACTCCAATAAGCACTCCAAAAAGGAGGTTCAAAGACATTCTGAGAAACTCGCGGCATATAGATGTTAAATCTCAATTTCAGATTTGCTGTGTATTACGTGTTTTTCATTTCTATTTAACTGAAGTAAGTTTCCCTGGGTGTGCAGTTACTCAAGCTGTCATTGACTTGGTAAGAAAGAGTTTTCGTCAATGACGAGTCTTATTTCTAAACTAAGATTGATATTTGTTCGGCCCTCAAGCGATTACTTCTAAAAACTTCATATAAATATGATGACATGACAGATGCGAACTCCTAAAGCACATTTATAATATGACAAGATATTAACGAAATTCTCAGTTACATAATGACTACATATATATATATATATATATATATATATATATATATATGTATATATATATATATATATATATATATATATATATATATATATATATATATATATATATATATATATATACGAACTTGTAATACATATTTATATAATGACAAGAAATTCTAATGCATGTCTATATTGGAGCTTATGTGATATGTAATTAATTTTGACCTTGAATGGAGAAGTCAAAAGCTAAGTGCACTGTCATCAAATTTCCTATGCCGGATAGATTATTATTATTATTATTATTATTATTATTATTAATGCCGGTGTTTTTGGTGGTGGTAGTTGCGCTGTTGTTGTGAGTTCTTTGTTTCTTATGATATTGTTTTATTGTGTTGCTGCTTTATTGTGGTTGTGGTTGTGATATTAAAGTATTTAAAAAGAAAGGCCAATATATGTCGTTTAGAGGTGTTTTATTGTGTTGATACTGATAGCGGTTGTGATGTTAAAGCATTATAATCCCAGTCTCTATATGCAGTTTGCAGCTGTTTAGGGGAATTCTGAAGACTATTCATTTCAAAGGCTTTTTATGCATATGTTATTGTTAACTTTCTCTCTACATTATCTGTCTCAATAGCGAAAGCAGCTAAAGAAATAAATTCCTCCTCTCAGTCACTATCAGATTTAGATCTCACAGACCGTTTGTTACAGGTTTCATTTTTCAGTCTCACTACTGTAAGTAGCTTTCAGACCCATACATACGTTATTTACACGAGAAGAAAGCAAGCAGTGGAACTCCGTGTTTTTCCTAATTTGTGTAAGTGCATGACGGATAAAAAGCATGAGAAGAAACTGTGATGCAACTTCATATTTTCGTTGAAATGTACCATGCCGACATGGTTGTACAACGTCTCTTAGTAGCGAAATTTTTTTTTAAATGAACCATGGTCACATGGTTGTACGATATCTTTTAGTGAGTAAATGGTTGGTTTAAACATATTTTATTTGCTAAATTATTCAAAAGGGGACGAGCTACAGGATCTCACAACATTAGATAAACCCTTCTCCATACAAATATAGTTATACAGACTAATCAAACATGACAAACTGAGGAAGTACAAAAAAAAAACAACAACAAACAACAACAACAAATTTGGTATGCTGATAATTAAAGGACAAAGCTTAAAAAGGAAAATAGAAGAGTGATATCCAAGGCAAGTAAACAACGATGTTACCAAAGTGCGGAACGAATTGTATTTAGTATGTAATGCATCAAAACCACAATTAACTGGTCTTCACACAGTCTCAGGAAGAGTAATATTAATAACAACATGTATATTTAGAATCAAACGATTAGTTAAGAGGCCTCGTATGCTTAATGTACTTTTGAAACAATTGAGAGGTGTTCAAGTTTTGTTCAATTGTATGTTCAGGTGTGCCAGATAAAAGAGTGTTTACAGGGATTACGACGGGCAAAGTATTAGATTTTGCCTTTAAAATATGTGTCGAGGGCATATGAAAATATAACGACATGCACTTTATATTTCTTCCCCCTCCCCCAGTTGCGTAAGGTATTGTCTATTAGGTGAAATAGGCACTGATCTTTTTTGAGGTCGCTACATTGGTTTTGCATCCTAGTATGAAAAATAGAGTAATTGAGATCACCAGACAGATATTAAGAAGGGATGCTATTGTTTACTGGGGTAATATACTTTTTAAATATTAAGTAATCGCTTTTCGATTTGACATCTTCACCTAAGGTATTCCACATGAGAATAGAAGAGTTAAGAAAACATTGTTTTTTTATTTCAAGCTTGGAATTTAATATAGAGAAGTTTTGTTGATCGATTACGTAAATTGTATTTTGTCTTTTCTCCTACCAAAGTGGGAAGCAGCTCATTTAAATAACTTGGTGAATCAGTATAAATTATTCTATGAAAAGTGCAGAGTTGGTATGGTTTTCTTCTCTTTGAGAGTGCCGTCCGGCCTTATTCCTCATAAATATTGCGTGCGTGGGGACTTCTGGTTAGACATGTGACTGTCATGGCAGCCTCTAATTGAAATCTCTCTAATCTGTATGAGTCTGCTTTTGAACATCCATCCCAAACGACATCTACATATTCTAAAATAAGACTTATATATGAAATTATATCCACTGATTTTCTACTCGGTTTGTACTTGAGGAGTCTTAAAATATTGGGCAATTTAGTGTCATTGTTGAAGGCAGACCAATCTCCAACCTGATGATATCGATGGCTTAACAGGAGATGAACAAAAACTGGAAACCTTCTCAACCAAGCATCACTAAGGTATGGGATGGAGATCAGCGCTGAAAAGAACAAGCGAATGAACAGAAACTGGGCACAGTGACAAGCTTCAAGTACCTAGGTGCTATCACCTCTGATAAAGATTCCAAACCCGAAGTTCTTTCCAGGATTGCGCACACAACAGATGCACTGGCTAGTGTGAAACCTATCTGGAAGGACAGCAACATCACGTTTGGGTCCAAGATTAAGATTATGTACCCCCTCGTCATATCCCTATTCCAGTACACATGTGAAACATGGACACTGGCAGTGGAACTAGAGAGAACAGTCCATGCATTATCGAAGGATCCTCAACATCTCATACTTAGACCACGTTTCTAATGAGCAGGCGCGCATTAGAATTCAAAGTGCAGTTGGATCGTATGAAGATCTGCTCACCACTGAAAAGGAACACAAACTAAGATGGCATGTTCACGTCTCGCGCTGATCTGGTCTGTCAAAGACAATCCTACAGGACACAGTGAGAGGAAAGTGAAAACGGAGAAAACGAGGCAGATAGAAGAAGGGTAGATAACATCAAAGAGTGGACAGACATGTGCTTTGCAAAGTCCCAAAGAGCAGTGGAAAACAAGGCAAAGTCGTCAGTGGCGTCCCTACGACCAGCTAGGTTACGGTAAAATTGATGAAATTGATGATGGTTGATGATGGTTACTAAAGAAGAAGGTGTGACTGTTTCCTATACCCGTTTGTAAGAATATTTGAATAAGAAAATCTACTTAAAGTTTCCCCAAGTCTCTATTAATGATGAAGATAGGAAATTAAAATAAACTTATTTAGATCAAAACTTTAACGTATAGTGATAATTTTCTTTGGGTTGTTTTTTTTTAAACATTAATTGTAATAAATTAGCCTGTCCTGATAAAATAATTGAAATTGCTATTTTTATGAATGAATGATAAGATGTAATTATAATATATTTTGGGTGAATTTCACATGGCCCACCGGTGGCTTGTTGCATAGTGAAAATGCTATAAAGTATATGAAAAGATTTATTAAGAATTGTAGAATTTATCCCATATCTTATGCGGGGATTACTGCAGCTATAATCGTTATTTATCGTGTGTGTGTATGTCTGAATACGTAAGCTGTATTGATTTCTCTATCAATAAAAAACTGTTTATACATAGCAATTTGCAATAATGTACTTTACTGAGCATATAATTAAAAGGATTATGAATCAATTATGATGCCGCAAGCAATTTGTCGCTGGTTCAAAATTTTTCATTTTCAAAAATTAGGTTTTGAGCATTATGTCAACTAATAGACGTTCCACACTAATACGACAAAACACCTTCTGTTTTCAGTAGTCACATTAACCGAAGGATGCCGAAGAAAATTTTAAATATGCAAGATTACAATCTGTTTCACTATATTTTGATATTTATTATTTTCACAAATATGTGAAGACTGTTAACCAGTCACTTTCATTTAATATACAGCAAAATAAGTGGTTTAGGACGAAATTTGCAGTTCATACTACTTTAACTGAAAAATCAAAGATTTCAGTTAGCAATTTGAGAAATTAAGTTAGTGGCAGTTTTCAGTCCTGAAGTAAGTATTGGCACTGATAGTGATTGCACTTACGTTTAGGAAGAATGAAATGCAGTGGGAATGGGATGGATAGTAGGAAAATTACGTAGTATAGTAATAAAATATTAAACACTGAACAATTTGGAATTAATTTGTATTTAAAGTAACAAAATATGCAATCACCAAGATTTGCAACAAGACTTGGTAAAGACACAATTTTCCAAATATTTTGTACGCTTCCACCAAAATAAGTATCTGACTGACCTGCCACATGACTGTTCCATATTACAAAAAAACAAAACAAAAAAATCCGCAACTGATTCACCAATTTGTCAAAAATTACTAAATGGCAGCGATTTTTATTCTATACAGAAATGCCAACTTTTATGTGTCTATTTGTCTTTATAGTGGCAAGCATATGGGCAGATGATGAACACAAGAAAAGTATATGTCAGTCTATTAAAAAAATTCAATTTCAGGTTTGTCTTTGCTTCTAGTTTTTCCCGGTATTTCTAACGAGGCACGAAACTGGCGATTATTGTTTAGTATGCATTTAGCAAACATCCTCAAAAGCCATACCCTAAGTAAGTCTTCAATAGCCCTGCAGATAAGACAAAATTCAGCATTCTATCAATTTTGCAGAAACATAAAGCCTGAAAATTTACATACTTATAACACGCTGAAAGTATAGACACTATAACAGTAGAATAATACGACAGCCAAAAATAGTCAACGCATAAATGCCAATACCGTATATACTTGCTCTTAAATCTGCTCAGACTGCAAACTGCAATGACAAGGATCTGCCTTCGCATAATGCACCGGCATATTTGGGTCTATGCAGTTTGTTAGGAGTAATCAATACACCTCATAATGTTTACGACTCTTCCTGTACCAGTGTCAAACCTAGCTAAATGCAAACCATAGCACGCCTATTGCAACAATGAAACATATGTCGCAGGCAAGATAAATTGTTTAATTAGCCTGGCAGTATAATGTTACCATTCCGATAAGTATACCAAGCATATACTACAGCAATGACTGATCGTGGCGTCTCTGGGGGCCAGCACTAGTCAGCTACTAGGGGAAAGACACAAAAATGAAGAATATTTTAGAGGAATGCCTGCCTAAAATAGATCTTCAATAAAATAAACAAAGTAGCCATGCAATAGGCACACAGGCAGAGGGAAAAGTAGAAAGTTTGTTCGAAAAACTACAGGACATCGAGTTTGGTCAGATTCTTTATTTTTCAAAAGACATCGCAAAAAGAGTTGGACGAAATAGATAATGCTCTACAACAAATGAAGTAGGACATGAAGAATGAATTGCCTTATATGGCCAGATCTGAGTTGACAAAAGACAAGTTAATCCAAAGTCGAATTTTAAACAGAGAAAACAGAAGAGCGAACATAAAATAACGCATTATTTGGAACATTGTCTGTATCCAGCTTTCTGTTGCCTATTGGTATAGGTTGTGTCATTTACAATGGGAGATTGAGCCAATACCAACTATAAAAAGCGAAAGGAAACGGCAGCGTCTACAGAATAAACGCGCTATTCAAAGGAAATAACTTAAATCTCCTTTGGCGATTGTACAAGCTGATATCTATTACCTCCCACAAATTTTATAAACTTTGTAGCTTTTAAATGTCCGAGACAAAAACATAGTACATATGCTTTTTTTTATCGTCTCATATAACTTGTTGGCACAAAACCTGCACTGTTAAAAGATAAGGTCACCGTGTAAAATGTTTACTGAGGAAACACTCAATTGCTTGCATGTATTACAGTCCTCTATTGAACTGTGCACGGATTGTTGTCCGAAAAATATTGTCGATCGAATGTCAGTCTCACAGAAAGTGGACAGTAGGTGCAAAAGCACAACTAACTTAGTATACATTCAAATGCATTTTCCTGCAACCTTTTGCTCGATATATGCAATATTTGAAGTTTCGTAGAAGGTCAGTAAATATATCGCTTTTATGTTTGCATTTTACTAATATAAGAACTTCTTTCTTTCACAGTTTGGTTACGTAGAATGTTCCTATGCTATGATGCCAAATAAAGCAAATGTAATTTTGTATAAATTTAGTGGTTATATATATATATATATATATATATATATATATATATATATATATATATATATATATATATATATATATTGCATCCTGTCCATTACAGAAATTCGACTACGTCGATGTTTCAGTATTTAAGTGCTTAAAATTAACTATTGTTAGCAACTTATCTAATCTGGTTTAGTAAGTATAGTACCATCGAGTCTAGCACTGAAGTGTTAGCTTTGGATTGCTCAAGTATAAATATTTCAATATATAATTAACTCATTTCCATGTGTCTAAAAGATTCAGTGTTTCAGGTTATCATTTATTCTGTACATACACGTCTTCGTTTTACGGCAGCTAGTCTTTACTGTAATACACTTTGGAATCGGACATCTTATGACCAAATGACTTATATCCGGACTTTTTGTGACAAGTTTTTTATGATCTAAAACATTTTGCACCTCTGTTGAGTTTCGAACCAGTCTGGCCTCAATTCATGTAATTTAAGTCTACACCACGCTACCATTATACACTATACAACAAATAGTTTAATGTAAAAGTCTTGCAGATGATATTTATTAAAATACTTTAGTCTGCCTGAAACTGTATAAAATTTATTTTCCTATTTGGTGATGTCGTCACTGAAGCGAAGTGTTTTGAAGTTGAATCGTATCCCTAAACGAGATGGTGATACAGACAAATATAATTAGTCAGGATCATATTTAATTTTGTTTAAAAACAAGCTGGTCTCGTAACTTTCAACTTTCGATTTTTATTGTTCTCCCATGTGATCGTTTTCGTACGGGAATTGTAGAAACACAGTATGACTCTGGTTTAATCTGGTTAGACTGGTCCAACTATTTCATATTGCTTACAACTAACAGTTGTATCGCAAGAAACCATCTCAAAATAATCATTCTGTATAGGTCAGATGGCATGTGTGGTTTTCGTCAGCAATTAGATGTGGGCGACACGAAGTTAAGCCTCGTCTTATCTGAAATGCAATATGGCTAAAAAGACCTCACCCAATCCGGGTGACCACCACGATCCAAGTCATATCATCCATCCATCCATTCATACATACATACATACATACATACATACATACATACATACATTGAACTGAGCGAGATAGAACGATTCAAAAGAAGAAATCTGTAAATGGGGATCAGTATCTACCATTCTCAACAACACAATCTCTGCTTGATGAATATTAGGCGAAATAAACACTAGACTATGTGCTGAGTTCAATGACCTCTGTTTCCGCGGAAAGTCAGTTCCGATGTTGTGTTTTTCATATCAGGCGGTCATTTTCATCCAAGCTCCTATAAACATACATATTTACATGTATAAACCAGAGCTTGCACTGGCAAAACACTTTGAAAGCAGGACTCAGTTTTGACTCAAAACGCCACGAGAGCAGAATTCATTTTGGACTCAGAATCCTTAAGCCAGGCTCTAAATTGACCAAAATACACTCTTAACACTTGAACTTAATGTTGAACAGCATGAGCTGTCAGTTTTTGAATGTGCGAAAACTTAGCCTAATGTTGTCATTCAGGTCTGATAAAAAAAGTGAAATTTTGTCTGTTAAATTCAGCATAGATACATTACAGACATACTACCTCATGGTTACTCAGATAAAGCGGGCATAGGAAGGCTAGAGTTTAACATTGTTATACATCACTAACTTTGACTTTACTCTTCTTTGGTTATTTATTTTAAAGCATATCAGAATTCAAGTTTAACTTTGCATTAAGTTTTGCGCATAGAAGGTCTGGTGTCTTTGAAGCAGTTTTTATTACTACTATTGCCAAGGAAGGAAAATATATGTAAGACTACGTACCTCCTCCGTTTTTGTAGCAAAGATAAGGAAATCTCCATACATTGCCCAGCCCAACACACTGTCCGACGCACGAAAGCACAAATTCTATTTTCCCGTTCCATATGTCTCTTTTCGGGACACCGTCAATTTCCGACGTCAATTTGGCCTCGATCATCCGGGCTCCTCTAGCGTTGGCACCGTATTGCGGAAGTGGTATACTCTGATTGTGGTCATCTTTATTACTATCTTTATGTGATGCAGATGATGTTCCAACATCTCTCGTTTCCACTCCATCTTCCCTCGTTTCCACTCCATCTTCCATTCTCACCTGCTTGAAGTAAACTTTCCGGTTCCAATGAAGTGAATGCTGTTACAAAAATTTCTACTGAAACATATTCCGTAACGTTGTTTCTTTGATAAAAATATTCTTCTTGGATGAGAACTTTGTCTCCTTTTTCCTGTTTCAAAAACAGTGAATGTTGTGTCGTTACTGCTGACGCAATAGAGTTGAGCCGATTCAGCTAAATAGGAAAATTAAATCAGGTCATGTCAACAGCGATAGTTTGTTCTTAATATAACACCCTCTTTCGGTTGAAATGCATACACTGTGCTAGACAATGGCTAAAATTGGAGAGCTTATAATCTATGAGAGTCAAAATAGCATGCAACAGTCGAAACACTACACAGCAAGCTGGTACTTTAGGTCACGTTACTAATTATAGCCTATGAACAGAAATACCTTTTTAATCTCCCCTTCGCTCTATTGTTCGAAAGAAACGTTACTTATAAGCTTCAAAATGTGCCAATATATTCCTTTCAACATCGGTGATGACAAGTCTCGCGAAGCAAGTTCACACGAGAACTGGCTAGAGCTACAATATTTGTTGCTGCAGATGTCAGGAATGAAGATAATACTTGACCTCCAATTATCTCTCAAAAATGTCTCCAATTTGCATATCCCATCACTGAAATGATCGACTACACTGAATCCTTATTGTTATCTACAACCATAGTCAGGACAGGAGATTAACTTGAAACAAAATGTTTCGCATTTTTATAGATTTTAGCCGTCGAAATTTATGAGCAACTCTAAATTTAACGGGTGAACATATTTTTCCTATGAATCGGATATTTAATTCAGTTACAGTAGTATGTCTTTTTGTAATTATAGATCATTCTCCCACTCTGAATTACATTCAAATGTTTCATACTATGAAGCTATTTTTGCAAAGGAATATAAAACATATTTTGCATTATTTCTGCGCACCATCCACCGTCATTTTAGTCCATGCTAAACCACAAGAGTAGCATATTCACAATAAAATAGTGCCAAACAGTTCTAGCTGAGTATAAAGTTCTGGAATCTGTTCACATCTAGGTCGTGTCCTGACAAAGAAAAACCTCGGATGTCCTTAATCTTGTCAGCTTTGATTTGTGTACCAGAATAATTATTTCAGAACGCATGCGCTGCAAGAAACCTATAGGCGCAGTGTTGCAATTGAAAATGTTAAGAAAGAAGAAAATATAATGGATTCACAATTGGGCACTCTTTGTTCAGTCCATAAATCTTTATCTTTTGACAATTTATCCATCCAAATGGTTTTTGAAAAGCCCAAATTATTCGGCGGGATTTCAGAATATTGACAGCTTCAGGGCCAGCAAAAAAGTCCATTAAGATGGTCGATGTGGCAGAAAAATGTTACTTTATTAAATGGTAATTCCGTTTGAGCTGCATTTCACTAACTCAGAAGTCAGACACGCCACACGAATTAAATTAAAAAGAAATAAAAAGGCGA
>JAECUM010030094.1:0-44280 GCA_016617855.1 Megalonaias nervosa
GTGTGTGTGTGTGTGTGTGTGTGTGTGTGTGTGTGTGTGTGTGTATATATATATATATATATATATAGGTTGGGGGGGTGTTATCTGCTTAGATTGAGTGAATAACGGTAATTATTTCACGATTGAGTGTAAAACGAGTGGCGATGTGATAGTGAGGGGCTGGGATAACTGGAGGGTGAGAATAATGGCCTTGGTGTCCCCCTGGGAAATTGTCAATCTGATTAAATTCAGATCTCCACTTTCCAAGGTGAATATCTGACGGCGACCGCTTAGGGGTCATGTTCTTGGACCTTTGAATTAGCCAATGGAAATTCAGCTTTCAAAAATCTGAAACTAAATCAAATCGCTCGGAACACATTAATGCGCAATGATATAAGACTTCGTCAGATTGGCTGATAAAATGAGTGATTATGATAATGACATAGGTGACCAGAACATGACCCCTCAGCGGTCGCTGTCAGATCTTCACCTAGGACAGTGGAGATCTGATTTTAATCAGATTGGGAAATCGTTGACATGACAATTTTAGGTCCCGCAGATCAGATCGCAAGCAACGCCAAGAAAATCATCCGGTATATCAGTGGGTCAATCAGACTATGAGTATTTTGTTTTTCATTACCTAGCCTAGCCTGATTTTATACAGGGAAATTTTACCGTGAATCCAACATTACCTGTGTTTTGTGTATGAAACCGACACAAGGTCATGTTCTTCTTAAAAAAAAAACAAACTTCCTTACGATAGTGTATTTGGGAGCACAGATGTTTTATCTATCTTTATTATGAAAAAGAACTTATACAGAGACAACACCTGCAGTCACTTAATTATTTAAATAAATCTATCATCGATCTGCATCTAGGATTGGTTTTAAGGAAACCCATTACATTGCTAACTAGACAATAATCCGGACTACGTAAAATACTACTATATATATATATATATATATATATATATATATATATATATATATATATATATATATATATATATATATATATATATATATATGGATGTAATGTGTCTGTGTCTCTGTGTGTGTGTGTATACTAGTTTGTTGTTAACACACGTTCCAGTCCCTCTAAATGCTACCGATTTAATTAAATCAGAGATGAACTGAGAATAAAAATGGTGATAGAGGAACATTACGTGTAACAGTTGCAAAATCATGACCGTTTTGCTAATACTGTACAAAAATCTCTAGTCTCAAAATGTTTCGATGTGTACATTTTCTTCCTGTCAGTTTGTTCATCATCACTCATTCTAGTGAAATCAATTTATTATTATTATTATGCCAATTGTTATTACTTTCATTATTACGGTTGCATTATTTTCTTTACCTTTGATCTTTTCTCTTGAGAAATTTTATTTTTATATTTAGCACGGTTTTCTTTCTAGTCTTTTGCAATTCTATATATTTATATTTTTTCCTCGTTATGTTATCTTCTAATAATTAAAATTTAAGTTTGGAAGGAAGAATAGTCTGTGTCCTTTTTTTTTTCTTGCTGATTTTTTTTTCTTGTGGCAATTTTCACCATTGACATTATGAGAGCCTTACCTTACATTGAATATTGATGATGTGCTTTTGGAAAGGCTGCTCTACCTATATTTTCTTAGGTTGGAATTTATTTTTCAAGGGTTTTACCCCCTCTCCAATCTTTCTATTTACACTATTTGCTTTTTAATCAGCGCCGTGTGGTCACTATTGTGCCGATATGCCGTTGATACATACATATATACATACATCAATGCTAGCTATCAGTTACTAGAAATATTACGAAGAATGCATCCAATCCAGGTACGAGTTTGTATTAGGCAGGAAATGGTATAATACATAAATGATTCTGTGTACGCAGCCTAACTTTAATGGAGTGTTTGATTATAATTTGCTTGACTTTTCTATGAAAAAAAAATATTGACATGAAACGCGGATGGCATTGCTTATCTTCTTTACGCTAAGATTTAGATGTTTTATGTATACAAGGACATTGGCTATCTGCACTTTATAGAGAGCAAAGACTGAGAATTTAGTCCTTTCGCGCGACCGGTTTACAGAATTCAGAAGCGTTCGTGGGAAAGAAAATGTCTCTCAAGCGTAGAGGAAATGCGATTCTCTATCGAAAGGCGCTACCGATCTGCCATATGTAAAACGTCAGAAACGACAGAATTATTGCAGTTTAAATTAGTATACTCACACGCAAATTATTCGTGCTCTGTTCATGGTTCCATTCCAAGAATGCCTCTGTAGAGGATTATGCGGAAATATAGGAACAGTGGAATGCCTTTTCAATAGTACAGTCAGAAAGGTTTTGTGATTATTTGTGGTGACTTCAATGCAGAACTGCCGAAAAAGTGTCTCGGAAAAGTAAAACCGTTGAAGGTTATCTGGTGCATTCCTTTCTTGAAACTAAACGTATAATTTCACAAGTAGTAAACCCACGTCTAGAGAGTAGCTATATGTACGTGTTGCTCAACTGAAGAATAACATTCTTCAATAGTGGAATACATTCTTGCACCCTCTTTAAGAATTGATTTAGTGAGTAGTGCCAACATTGAAGATGATCATCATTTGGATTACTTACCTGTAAGAGTATAGTTGATAGTTCCGAATAAATTCCAGGAATCGAAATTTGGCAATATAGAGTAACAATCAGCTGTAGAAAAGCTTATGCAGACCATTTGGAAATGTACAAAAATGATATTCATGAACATAGAATCATTAAAACTACTTGCACACGACATTACAGATATATTACACTGGTCTATAGCCAAAATGCTTCCGAAATAAATGTAGTCAAACTTGGGTCACTGAGAACGAAAATGATGATTAAAATTGTTGATTGGCTCTAGTTTTAAAGATATGATACTGGGTCAGTATATATGACCCTTGATTTGGGATAGCGGATGATAAGTGAGTTATAAAGAGAAGAGATCTCAATTTAAACAAGAAATGACTAAAAAATACATATTTGACTGTATCTATGAATAAATCTATGACTGGGTTTGGACAGAACTTGCTTTGTAGGCAAAACAATGAATGATGCAATCTGAAGCTGGTATTGCATCCTACATGATATGAATTGCATCATGTTATTCCTAGAAGTCATGGATTACGCAATCATAGCTAAGCTTATATCACTCTGCTGAATAAATTGCCCTGTATCAGCTCCAGAAATCATACAGGGTCGTGCTCTTTTATTTGTCAGTGTTTGATTTTGCAAAGGGACACATTTATGTTTAGCCAAAGTGAGCAGAGATGCCTCGTAAATGTCTGAACAATGCAGATAACTTCTGCTATGTTTGTGATGAAGTGACTTTTGCATCACAAAAGCGCAGTATAACCACTATGGTTAAGAAAGTCTATCACCATTATTTTGGCTGCCAAATTGGAGATCATGACAAGAGGTGGGCCCCACACATATTCTGAAACGCCTGTGTAACAAATCTTTGCCAGTGGTTGAACAGGAAAAGGAAATCTATATCTTTTGCGGTTCCAATGATTTGGAAAGAACCAACAGATCATATCAGCAATTGTTAATTCTGCATGGTGCCTCCAGCTGGGAAAGGTGTGTCAAAGAAGACAAAGTAGACTGTGCATTATCCTAACATTCCATCAGCTATACGCCCAGTACCACACGGAGAAGCACTGCAGGTTCCTGTTGCACCAGAATCATTCTTATTTGAGTCAGACGAAGAAGAGGAAGAGGATGAAACTTCTAGTCCTGAACCATCAATATAACATGACCCATATTTTATCCCACCCTCCTCCTCCTCTGAACCACACGTCATAACACAAGGTGAACTGAACGACCTAGTCAGGGATTTGGAAACATCCAAGAGCAAGGCAGAGCTGTTGGGCTCCAGACTAAAGCAGTGAAATCTCCTGGCAGGTGATGTTAGGGTTTCCGTGTTCCGTGATCGTCAATAGGATCTTGTCCCATTCTTCTTCATGTAAAGTGATCTTGTAGCCTGCAACAACATTGAAGGTGTGATGGCAGCCCTCAACATAGTTCATGATCCAGATGAGTGGAGACTGTTCGTTGATTCATCAAAGACTAGTCTTAAGTCTGTTTTGCTGCATATTGGCCATGTTTTGCCATCAATTGCAGTTGGTCATGCAGTCCATACGAAGGAAACCTATGAAAATATGAAACAACTTTTGAGGTGCATAAACTATGACCAACAACAGTGGCAGCTTTTCGTGGCGATTTTGAAGGTTCTTGCTCTCTTGCTTGGTCTACAGACTGGATACACAAAGTTCTTCTGTTTTCTCTGCGAATGGGATAGTCGTGCGAGAGATTCCCATTACATCAAGAGAGATTGGCCACTCCAACAGTCATTGGAGCCTGGGAGGAAAAGTGTTCAGCATGCACCATTTGTTGCAAGGAAGATTTTGTTAAGACCCTTGCACATCAAGCTGAGTCTGATGAAGAACTTTGACAAGACAATGGACAAAACACAAACAGCTTTCAAGTACCTCTGTGGAAAATTTCCAAGGTTAAGTGAAGCTAAGATAAAGAAAAGTGTCTTTGTTAGTCCTCTGATTCGTGAACTTCTTCGAGATGATGCATTTGACTGTACACTGCGTGGCAAAGAAAAGACGGCACGGAAGCATTCCAGTTAGTGGCAACACATCTTCTCGGAAACAAGGCAGACAACTACAGGGAGTTGGTGGAAAACCTCCTCAAGGCATAAAATAGCTTTGGTTGCAACATGTCACTAAAGATACATTTTTTTATTTTTTGCACTCTCATCTAGATTTTTTCCACCGAACTGCGGAGAAGTGAGCGACGAGCACTGCAAGCGATTTCACCAGGAAATTGAAACAATGGAAAAACGCTATCATGGCAAATGGAGCCCATCAATGCTTGCAGAAGAGACAAACCAAGAATGGCCCAGTAGACACTGAATAAGGACTAAACTATGTACTTATATATACATAATAATTTTTGCTTTTTGTTTCATAATAAATTTTATTTATATAATCCTTTTGCTGTTTTTTAAGTGTCACATAAACAGGACACTTGAAATATTATCATGTAAACAAATGAAAAGACCTAGGTTTACAACTTATGATTAAAACTCTACTATCTGCACAATATACATAGACATAAATTCTAAAAACTTATATATTTTGGAAACAGTAGCAAATCAGTTGTTTTAATTGACATATTTGAATTCAGCATATCAAAATCCATAATAAATAGTACATTTTATCTCTGAAGCAGATGACTTCTAAAAACAATGTTGAACGGTGTTATACGCCCTTGATACTGTTGCGAATGTTTTACGCTATTCAACTACTACAAATCTATATAAAAAAAAATAAAAAAAAAAAAAAAAAAAAACCAAACGTTTAAACCGCACCTAATTCTCAGCTGGAGATTTCTTAATGTGGTTTAGCTGCATAAAAAGTTGAGAAGCAGAATAACTTTATGGATAAAAGACGAGCGTCGCGTTTTATACAGTATAAGTCATATGCAAAATACAAGAGTGCGAAGAGAAATTTCAGAAACCAATTAAACAAGACAAACAACAGGAACAATTCGAAGAGTTAGAAAAAGCTGCAGAATTGGATATAGGAAGTTTTCTAGAATAAAGGCTGCATAAGAAGAGTCAGTGACAAGATATCTTTGGAGCATAAAGAGACGGCGAAATAATTCGTGACAAGTGGCGTCAGCATTTTGAAAATCTGGGAACTGAAACACTAGACATTCATTTCAACGAATCCTTTGCTGATGGAATTAGGAATACTGTGAAGAATGTTGGGATTGAACTATTGATGAATGAACGGATAACCAAATACTTGGTAACGTAATGCAAAATAATATTGATAAGGCTGCGAGAGAGATGAACAAATAATGCATGTGGTAATGATAAAATACATTAAGAAAATGTAATTTATACTCATCAATCTACTAGTTCCATTTTGTGCCATATATTCAATCGCATCTTCTCCTTGGACACTCTTCCAGACTATTTTAAATGTGTAATCTTTGTTCCTGTTCAATGGTGGAACGAAATATAGGCTTGGTCAGAATAACAATAGAGATATCTTCAGTTATTCCTGTTTCTCAAAACGTATTTTTTTAAAATTAAAAAACTGTTTAAGAAACTTACTCAGTTTATTGAAAAGAACAATTGTCCTCGTCCGTTACAACAGGGATTACGAGACCAATATAGTGCTATTACTGCGACCGTTATTAGAGAAGATGGAACAGCCCACAATTTTGAAGCACTTTCAAAGGTAAGTACTGCATTCCAGGACAAAGCGAAGGCCTTCAGTACAGTATCATATGCTATCCTTGTCTGGACAAAGCGAAGGCATTCAATACAGTATCACATACTGTCCTTGTCGTAATAAGCTTTACTGTCTTACAGAGTAAAGGAAAAGCATGGAGCTTAATTCATGATTGTTTTCGAGATGTCATGTTCGAAGGGGTAGGTCAAAAATGCACTCTTTCAGCGTGGCTATTCTTATTAATGATAAATGACGTAATGTCATTATTGGAATCAACAAAATCTGGAATACAAGTTGGTACCTTTCATCCCACGTATTCTACTAGCTGATGACACGTCCTTGATATCGTCTTCATTTAATAAAGTGGGTACTCTGCTTCGAAACCTTCAAGACTTAGCAGTTAAGTGGAGACTGTCATAAAATGCTGATAAAAGCAATAATATCATGTTTTAAAAGAAAATAATCCTGCAAGAAACCTCGTTCACACTCGGAGATAAGCAGATTCAAATAGGTTTATCAAAAACATATGCATGGTTACTCTTTCCTCGGACCATTCTGATACTGTTACAGTTAAAAATGCTGGTGAAAAAGGATATCATAATTTATTATCCTGTAGGGATTGGCATAGGAAAGGAAGGTATTAATTCAATTAACGACTCAAAATTCTGGACAAAAATAGTTTTGCCTGCTAAGATGCATGGATGCTAATTGTGATTACATTTAACTCAATCGCATGTATTTGGTCCAGTAGTGTCAAAGAAAAGCTGCAAGTAGAAATTAAGGTATCGATCAGCGCTCACCTAAAGAGATAACAATAAGTAGTATTGGATTGTGGTCAGTTGATGGAAATGTAAATAAAATTAAATTTGGTGTTTGCAATGAATTCTGCCAATTAAAAATTTCATTTGCATGGAAAATTGTCTTAACCAGAAGAATTCTTGGAGATTGTGGAAATCAAAACCAAATTCGAGACCTAAACTTTTACAACATGCAAATATCCATACTGAAATTCAACCACTCGCTGTCTGGAAGCTCCGTTAATGTTTCACTGATAAAACTTGGTGTTTTTCAATTATGCATATTTAGCAATGTGTTTGATCTTCTCTGAAGAATAGTACAGCTGTAAACTTTGTAAACGATTAGTAGCAGACAGAGGCAAGCATTTGCTTCCATTCTGCCAACACCTAAACGATGAACGCAGTATTATGCTCGAGCAAATAATAGACTCAGCCGACATAGACTCATCTTTCAAGACAATGACACTCTTCTTCACATTCTGTTGCGTAAGAGCAGTGGCGTAGCGAGGGTACTTAGAGCCCGAGGACAAAACATAAACTTGGCGCCCCCTTCGAGTGCATCTGAGATAATGAATAGTTGTATTTTCCTCATTTTGGCGCCCCTGGCACATGGCGCCCGGGGACAATTGTCCCCCCCCCCCCCCTCCCCAAGCTACGCCACTGCGTAAAAGAGTGGAAAACTTTGCCTTTATGGATGACCTGATATGACAAATATCCATGTGAATTGCGGCAGAAGAATTAGAATTGAGCAAAGGAACTTTCGCAAGATATATGAAAATACGCTTTCAGATTAGATTAACTCAGTGGAACTATTTCAGCCACATATATTATTTACAACTTTATACTCCCGGCGTTGAGAGGGAGAGCTAAATCTTTAATTAATTTAAATGGAGCTAGTCAAATGTAAATAATTCAATTTCTTCCATGATGTTTCAAGAAAGAAAAATGTGAAAGAAGAAAAGTATCAAATTAATTCCAATGACTTACCTTGAACATTTGATCTTGATTTTGTTTAAAATCAGGCACTGTAACGGAAACTGAAACAATGTCATGTACTTCAGAAATAAACTTCCTGGCGTTGGAATGTTCAGATAACGCAAATATCTTATCTAAGTGATTTAAAAAAATACATTAAACAGTGACAAACCTAGGCCATTTAAATATAGTATTCAATTTATCATCACTCTATATGACTCATACCACAATTATTACTTTTGGATCGTTTCGTTAACATTCATGGGTCTAAATGATAGTAAAACAGATATAATTTTTTCATACCATACATTGCCACATAGACACTTTAAAATGAAATGAATGATTGGCCCATTCGCACTTGAAGTTTGCAATCATCATCGCTGATGGATTATGAGATAAGTTAATTTTGGATACCTTATTGATTTTATTATAAACCATTGTTTCTTTCCCGGTTGATGCGTTTTGATATATTAGGCTAGATTAAATGTCAAAACGTTCTAGTTGAATTTTATCAGTAACTCCAATAAGGCAAATAAATCGCACCCCTTCAGTATAAAAGAGTCTGAATTTTTATTTATCGGACTAGTACGATCGCTGTATAATTCACACAGATGCTTCATTCGTAATAATGTATATCTGAGATGTTGAGGTAAAACCGTTCTGCACACACACACACACACACACACACACACACACACACATATATATATATATATATATATATATATATATATATACTTTTTAATAACCTGTCGATTGCTTACAGTAATGTTTTTTCTTTCTTGCTCTGATTGAATTAAACTTTGCATATCTGCGATGAATATTCTTAGCACGACAAAAAAGTTTCTTCAAAGAAGCAGTTTCAAGTATTCGTAAACTTAAAGAGTCTGAATGGATCGAGCATTCAAAGATCCACACAATACAAATATTACTAGGCAGATTGTACATTTCCATCTGTTGCACAAGTCATTTAAAGTACACAAGCTGACTTGTCAGATTTAGTAATTGAATGCTTTTGTGGTGAAGAGTAAAATTTAAGCTACATATATTCCAAACAGGATGCAGTTTCCGCATCGATCAGTTATTTATAATTCATTTTTATTTTATTTATTTGGGGGTGGGGTGGGGGAAGCATAACATTCAGTTATTCTGCAAGTTACTAATGAAAACCTCATCCACTAATTCGTATTTAGCAAGCTAATTTGCCCTTATAACACCATCACGATTTGGTAAGGACTAAGTCACGTCTTGGTTTGAATTCAGTCGCGATTTGGTTCGACTAAAACACGGCTTGGTTTGGACTAAATCACGGTTTGGTTTGGACAAAATTCACGGTTCGGCCTCCATTAACTATATATGCTGGTCCCTGCTCAAATTCAACAATAACATCTCATTCATTAATTCTGAACTTGTAATGAGTTAAATTGAGTAGTGTCATCATGCCGTTTATGCCCCTTTTTGCCTTTTGGGTCCTCATATACGTCACAGCCTCTATCCCATATGACTTGTGCCTATTTTGGCAAGCTAGCCACATATTTTGTGCATCCCGTGGGTTATTAATAATGCACGAGCGTAGAGACTGTTTTACTCGACTTGTATTGTCTATAATACTCCGTTCGCTATCTGTGCTCGGAGTTGTCAGTGATTTTCCATTTCCACCAACACAGTTTCGAATTCACCTGGATAAATTATTTTATGCTCGATTGCCTCTGAAAACCGTTTACTGATCGTGTTGAGACTGCTTTGTTCCGCTGTAAGCAGTCTCTCATAGACACGTATTCTTGAATGTAATTGTACTGAAATTAATTTGCTAGCACCACCAGAGAAACCAGTTACTATCGTTATTGCCACGACTATAATTCCGTTTTGGTGCACCTATGATGGTTGTCGCTGTTGCAATTCCAGCCACACAAAGACCAACAGTTGTAGCAAGTCCACAGATATCATCAATGACTAAACACGAGCGTTTATATATCATGATCAACGCGGTGATTTCATCTCGCAGTTGTTGCTTCCCTTCGATTAATTTTTCACGTCAGTAACATTTTGGGTCCATCATAATTCATCCATTAATAATACAGTCGCGTATTACAATTGCACGATTAGCAGACCCTGTCCGGACTAATAATACCCAGGTGTTTAGCACCATTTTCATTAAAAAAAACGCACCGATTACGCCTTTTCCTTTTGCATCTAACGATTGTCTTTGCCCAATGAATGTTACCTGACGAAATGCGTCCTTAGCTAAATAATATTCTAGATCTTTTTGTCTCAGCTGAGTCAATGTTGATGTAAAATATTCATTGGTGAATGTAACTGGGGTGGTTACAAAGGTGAATACCACTTCGCCGTTATAGAAACAATCCCTAACTGTTTTGACACATGATGATGTAATCAACTTTTGGGTGTTTGCCTGTGTTTGTAGTGGTACATCAGGGTGGTCCCAACTGTCAATTTCTATTTGACCCTTAACAAGATTATATTTCAGTGTATACGAGCGTCTGGTAACACCGTTTTGAACCAGATATTGATAAGTGGAACAAAATCATTCGCTGTCAGCTGATCCAATACCCCGTCAGTAAATTCCGCAACCTCATCACCTCGGTCAGAATACATTACCTCTATGTAATGATAAATCTAATCTTAAAGACAAACATCAAAGACAGTTAAGTATCCTTCTGGATAAACGTTGAATGCTTTATCAACTATGATCAATCATTTTGATACTGTATATGTGAAAAATCTACAACTGTACCAATTTTCTCGATAGATGATATTGGTGTTAAAAAGCCAAGACGCCGCTGATTATTTGACATTACCATTGTACCCCACTCACCTTTAGTTCCCGTTATGTAAACAAGTATGATCCAAAATCACACATCGTTCGAATGTGATCTTTAGATATATCAAAACCATTGTTGAAAGAATGGAAAATAAGTCGACCATTTGCTAAGGTTGATAAATCAGCGTTTTCCTGTCCTTCTTTGATGCATATTCCTTAAATAATGGATCTATTGTGCTATTACACGTGCTGGTGCGGGCACGTTAGCGATTTGTTCATCCACGTATTGTTTCGTTGTTGTCTTAGTATCATCAACTCTTTGATACACGCAATCGACACATCAGCATTTCTGATTTCACCGTTTTCAATGATTTCAGCCTTTCAGCTTAACAATAATATTTTGTTTATCAACATTAAACGGTTTCAGTTTTCCAGTTTGATCTTGAAATATTACAAGCTCACCTGGGTGTACATCTACAACAACAGGACTAGTAAACTCAGTCAAATCCGCTTGGTGTCAAACCTGCTCAGATCCATATCAGCACCATGTCGTCGGGCTGAGTAACGTCCGTAAATGTTAATAGACCTTTGTATAATATTAAACGTACTTTGCGGTGTTGGTGGTGAGGAAGCTTTGCTTCCCGCAAGTGCATGCAACGCTTCAACAAAAATATGACTACATATTGGTCCACTCAACCGAGTTTGAACTGGTATAGTTAATAATACAGTGGTTGTCGTTCACCGTTTTTCGTTTAATAATTAACAACTTCAACTGGTGGTGCAAGGCCATATGAATCAAAAGTCCTCTGAAATCCATTAACCGGCAACGGTTGCAACATTGTCTAACCATAGATCTTATTGAAATCTTGGTACATCATATTAGTGTTAGGGGTAGCGGGGTCAGACTCGCCTATGCTTGGGTTGTTTGCGTGCGGATATCTATGACTCGTCATAGAAATGCCGCCACGAGAGAGTGTTCGAGAAACATATGCTGGTCAATATCTGTGAGTAATTCCAACTCGACTTTGGTTTTTGACAACAACACATCCCAAGCCATTCACGGGATCAAGCTTTTATACGTGCATGGCAGTGTCACGGATTTTGCAAACACATCAGCAAGCAATAACACATCAGCAAGCAATAACACATCAGTGCTCAGATACAGATCACGACAGTCACTCATGGTTTTGCATTCGAATGCTGACCAAACCCGAAGCCCTTCAATATGTGGCAAATGACTGCAGCAAATTTGTCACTCGTGTTCTCGTATGGACACACATCTTTTCTCGTTAACAGGTATGCATTAGTCCTGAAAATACCTACGGGTAATTTAAATTTTCCACCGATATATTGCTCACTAACTTGTCAAAAGACGAGTTCAGAAACTGCAACGAATCAGTGAAACTGTAGTTGTCCCATCCTAATCATCATGAATTTTTCCATGTTGTTTGGAATAACACGCATTGGTGATTTTGTTACCGTGGCTACTGCTTGCATGATCATATGACCATCCTACTCACGCAGGTTATGAAGCAACACAGGGAGTTTTGTTTTGTTTGGGTAAATTCTCGCCTGTAAATTATATGCGTTGTGTGCGACTTCTCTGAACGTGCTAGTGATGTAACAATTTTCAATAGTCCGGACTTTTTTTATTGGTAGAAGAAAAATCTTGTCAGATCCATCAATAAATGGCTGCAGAAAACTCACAAAAGTTATCGAGGATCATAATCATGTCTGTTGGTGAATAGAATTGTCGTCGAATCCATTTCGCTATAACTTCAATCGATTTAAGAAACACCTCAAAAGAATCCTTGCCACGATACCACATTGGTGGTTCAGTTTGCCCGACGCATCTAATCATAGTATAACAAAACCTACATGGAACTTGTTCAGCAACTTGTGTTGTTTGGTCGTTGTTGGACATGTCTTTGAAAGCGGGACTTTCTACTGAAACGTTGCGACACATCAAAATACGCGTAGATGATATAATGGGACTTCCATCTTTCGTTGCACTGCAGTGAATTTGAGAATATTGTTTTTACCAGGTTCTGTTATTTTTATCCGCTGCGATTGTTCACTTATCCTACCACATCATTGAGCAGTTGTTTGGTGTTAGATACATGCATGCAACGTCTGCACGGAAAGCTTGTGCGTGCTTGCTGTGTCGTTTAAGTAACCAGTCAAGCTTCTTTATCCAACCGTAATGCGATACAGAATATGATAATAACGCTGTCATAACTGACCATTCAAAACATATGTTGTCAAACCTATTTACATTTATAACTGACCGTGACTGAACCAACTTTGATGTTGGTATGTAACTCGACCCACGTAACAAGTGATATGAAGAGATATGTACCTCGACTTGGGCACATGTTTCTAGAGTCCGTCCCGATCCGGAATTGATGTATTTCTCCAACGTCTCGAAAATCTTTTCAATACCTTTATCAGTTTCGTCATTGATGGAGCTAGTTTGGTTCATCATCAATGTTCAAACGCGTCTAATAATGCAAGTATGCCAGTTTTCTTGCGCCTCTTGGTAATCGTATATTAAGCTCACTTGCAGATTGTTTTAGTTTGTTGTACCGTTGTTGTTGTATTGGCAAGCAGCGGTGGACTAGCAACCGGTGGTGGAGCAAGTTGAACCCATTCGTATACATATATCATGTTGTGGTGCGATTTGTTTTTAGCCGAAGCACGGTTGACATCCTTATGAAACGGGAAAGCTTTCTCTAATTGAGACGTCCAACAATGACTTTCTTAATTTTTGTATTCAAGAAGGATCAGAAACTGCAATTGCTTCTATCCTAGCTATTAGTTTGTTTCTTTTGTTATATTTGTTTCTTTATCTGTTACATTTATTTCTGAATCTATTTTATTATTTATGCATCTGTTTGTACGGTCACAAGTGTCTGTGTAATCACAGGTGTTTGTTCAATCATAAGTATCTGTGTTAATCTATGTTTATGCGCGCGATGATATTCACAAACAGATCGACATGACCGGCAAAGCTGATTATTTGACACCATGCCGTATTTAAGACATGGTCGAGCACCGTTGCCAGTATGTAACACCAGAAAATGTGCTTTACAATATTCACAATGACATGTTCTGCCCCACAGTTCACATTTTCCAAGGTATGAACCTTTGCATTTGTTGCGTTACAGTTCCATTGAGCTTTTTATAAATGTAAAAGTTTATTCAACTGAAAAATCCACATCACTGGACTCACAACCTTCTCCAAACTTTTTTCAAACCAGACCGAGTATGGATAACACTCGCCGAAGTTTTATCTCCTCTTCCGTATCAAATAGAAGATTAATATTGAGGTTAGGTGGATAGAGAACTTTAGAGACTCCAATACGCGACTTTATGGTAACTCGAAATTTTAAATCAGGCTTTCTAAAATAAAAAGACTTGTTCTGTTTGGAATAAACATAACGTTTTGCAAACGTAGCTGTAAATTCATCTGCAAACGCGAATAACATAAATTCGAAGTTAGTATTACTCAAATGACCCATCACGGAGTTTTACACAAACTGGAGTACAACCGGTCTTTGCACGTTTGTATTTAATAACATCAAATGTCTTGGAGCGATGGTATATTTCCTCAATCCATTTTTTGCACAATATTATATAAATCTTTGTTCTTTCACAAGACAGTACTCGTCGTCGAGCATTGCAAATCCATAATTTTTCGCTGCGTATTCCAGAGTCCCTCTCCCCCCTTCCTCTGTAAATCACATTCCTTCCGCGACAGTGACTTCGAGGTCAAAATTAAAAATTATATATGCTGTATCTTGCTGCTGTGGCTACGTAACAAATTTGGTCCAGAAATTTAGAAAATGACATTGGAATTTAGAATTTTATTTTACATGTCACATTTGACACCCTCACAGGGACTCCAGGCAAAAGAACCAATAATGCCACCCTCTTGCCGGTCTAGACCACAGGGACAGCATAATTACACATTTTCGTGAAATTGTACCCAACGGTTTTGGAGGAGCCGTGGTAATGGATAAACGTATCACAATATCCCCCGAAGCTTTGTTTTAAAATAAGACGTGGGGTGAAAATGGAGTTACAGGGTTGTGAACTACGATCGATAAAAACGGTGTATAACGAGCAAAGTATGCATTAAAAGCGCTTTGTAACTCTTGTCTTAGGACTGCACTTCTTCATGTATTAATATCCGTCATCGACAACTCTCCTGTCACAGGTAATGTCGCAGAATTTGTGGGATCTCTTCGGCATAAAAATTGATGATAGTCCACTCCATGACGTCACTTATATTATTCTGTTTCAAGTCTAAACGTGCCTTTTTAAAGCTGCCTGATTTCATGGCAGAAAACATTTTCTCAGTTTATCCAAAACACTAATGTACATAAGGTACTGCAGGCTCCTAAATGGTAATATGAGTCGCAAATGGTAAAGAACTGACTTTACGCGGACAAAGGGAATTTAACATGGGAGAGCATCTATAGGGACTAATAGAATTTATGTTCGGGTTTGGACGAAAACAATGAAAAGGGGTTATATTATTTTTCTCCCCGCGAAGCTTAGATAAATAATCTAACCCCGCGATTTCCTTGTCTTGGCACAAACACCGACATTAATTATTTTTCTTACCCAATATTTCCAATTAAATTAAAATAACCATGCTCTTTTGCAATATTTTTAGCAGATACAACATGCATAGTATTAATGAGCTTCTATTATTGTCTCTCAAATTAAGTAAAGGTCATCAGGTCTTATACTCCTTTGTGAAAATATGAGTAATTATCAAAGTAGACTCTAGCTATATATGCTGCTCTTATACAAGAAAAAGAATCAAGAAAAAAGTTATAATTATGTGTTGGAAGTATTGCACAATGAGCGGCTTGGAGCAACGTGCTATTGTGTACACAAATACCGACCATTAATACGAACATGTTAATGAGGGCAACGGCGTGACCTGTCAGGTCTAAGTACTCAAGTTGTACGCACGAGAAAATAGAAACAAAAACATTTGACATTATTACTGTAGTAATACATTTAATCTATAGATGTCATATAAATTTAACAAAAAGTAATTAATATATTTTATACGGTTAAATTTTGACTTTCATCAGTTCTAATTTGGTAAATGTTTTATGGTCGGCAACGAGTACCATACTGTGCAGTACAATAGGCCCACTGGGTATATTTCTAACGAAGTGTGTAGTGACTGAACAAATTTCTAATTCACGACTTTCTTGGAAATTTTTATTTTCTATCCTGGAAATATGGCAGTTGTTGCTATCACTAGTGCAATGATCTTGTAGAATAGCATGAGGATTGATGAATGAACCACTCTGGTTGGTAAGTTCAGGAGTTTTCATTTGCAATCGCATTATTATATTTGATTCAGCTGGAGCGGATTGTGGGTTTTTGACAAAGTTCGAAGAAACCAGTTTGACATAAAACATTTCTGGTGTTATTGACGGATTTGCAGTAACTCTTGAAAGAGTATGGGTTTGTTTAGCCGGTGATGTTAATTGCCTGCGTGTCTGGAGCTCAATAAATAACTCGACTCTGTGTGTGTGTGTGTGTGTGTGTGTGTGTGTGTGTGTGTGTGTGAAAATGTTATGCATGGTGTGTTATCAAAGTTGGGGAGACTTTAAGTTGCTTTATGAGTTAATTTTTGTTATATATCTGTTGTTGTTTGCTTTGGTGCCTTTGCATTTTATAACAACTCCAACAGGCAATGGTTTCTTCTTTTTATAAGTAGTTCCTAGCTCGTGGACACCGTGACTGAGATGTCCGCACTGAGATAACTAGAGTGAGATAAGAAAATAAGATTAGCAAAACAGCAAGATTTCTCTGTCGCATGGGTCAGAGAGAAAACGGTAACAGTCTTACACGTGGCTGACCTCAGTGGGGTGACTTTGTGTTGCAGTTGACCTCAAGAAATAGTACTGTAGGTAGGTATGATAAATCTTATGTTCAATTTCTCCATAGGTTTAACATGGGAAGAAGGTGCATGGGGGAAAAAAAAGGGTTTATATGTACAAAAGAGTTTATGGGTACAAAAAGGTCGTTAGGGACAGAAAGTTTTATAGGGACAGAAGAGTTTATGGGAACAAACACACTATTACAAACAAACATAGGTAGGTATCGGAATTCCTATGTTAAATTTCTCGATAGGTGTAACATTGGAAAGGATTTATAGAGACAAAAAGGGTTTATAGGAACAAAAGGGTTTATGGCGACAAAAGGTTTATGGGACAAACACACTACTACTACTACTACTACTACTACTACTACCACTACCACGCACACACACACACACACACACACACACACACACACACACACACAAATACTTGTGGCAAAAGTAAAAGAGTATCTTTTCGAGGCATGTGAGGGGCCCTGAAAAGGGCTGTTGGGGGTTCTTCTATTTCCTTACCGGCCTCCAGTTCTTCCAACATCTCTACAGTTTTTTTTAGGAACTTCGCTTTCTTCTTTCCATCCTCAGGCATCCAGTCGGGATGACCCATAATCCTAAACTTTTTTTGGACCTTCATCCAGTTTTTATTGATGCATTAGAAAACTTGTTGTTTCCTCTCATTCTCCTTTACATTTCACTCCTTATCCCATATTGCCTTCATCTTCTCTGTTTCCTCTTTTACAAACGTCTTTGATCAGGTTCTTAGCTCTTTTGAGGCAAGTCTCTTCCTTACCCACTTGTCTTAGGGTGTACCATTGAGCTTCTACTTGCTCTAGCAGCTTCTCAATGTCCACCATGATGTCTAACGCTTCTTGTAACTTTTCTACCATCTTATTCTTTTGTCCGATTGACGGTGAGTGGTTCGACTAACCTGACCTGATTTTGAGTATAGTCGTGTGCGTCAATAAAGACATGTGTTAGCAAAGCTAACTTCTTAATTTCTCATAGGGAGTGGGCGTGGGAGGGGGGATAATCAAGTGCTACCACCCGACGCGTTATTGTTTTTGGTGATAGAGTCACACTCCTGACTACACCCCGGTAACGTGTTTTATAAAAGCCTGCGCATCGGGGATTTTGCAAGGGACGCGTAGGAATCGGGACGCGCACTCATAGTCAAATTGTTACCTAGATTGCGAATTGTTTAGACGTCCGGTGGGAATAAAAACACAAATGAAGACACCCGGTTCCGTGCGTACAATCAGTTGATTGCTAGGAGAGTGGGAATCGGCCCACACACTCGTCTTTGAATGTCCAAGAAGGAAATGGAAGAAGAGGACCCGGCAGAAGGCCACAACGTCGACCGGAACGTTCCTGAAACGCCAAGCAATCCTTTAGGTCAGATTCTGCCCAGTTAACTAATTCTGGCTTCCCCTATTGCTAATTTTGTATAACTCACATTCGTAATTATAGTCCCGCATAAACTGAGTTAGCAAATTTTCCTACATACGACTTCAGAATTTTATGTACAAAGCGAACTTCTTTGTCAGAAAAAATAGAAAGAAAACATAAGTTTAAGTGACCCAATCAATTTGTGTTTGGTAGATTTAGGTTGAATTTGAACGGTGGATAAATGATCGTGGTTGTTTATAAAAGTATAATCAAACTGGGATTGCAACCAAAATCTAAATCCATTTGTAAGAGGAAATTGATTTTTAGCCTTTAAAGGGGCTGAAGCTACACCTCTGATGACGCGAACAGGAACGGCTGTAGGTGTTCTGATGGACTGAACGGTTAGCCACACTTTCCCAATCCTCTATTCGTGGAATGAGGGGTTCAGGCTTTTGTTGCTCTTGCCATTGAAGGAGCAAGTTGTAGCGTCGCTTCTGTTTCTCCTCCTCTGCCAATTGTTTTTTCTCCAAATCTTCCTTCAGCAAAGAGAGTATTAATTCTTTAGTTCTTTTGAACCAGCTCATAGCCCTCTTGAAAGCTCTTCTATTGGAAAATAGGTCCATATCCTCCACTTGACGTAGGACATGTTGCACATACTCCAATTCCCTAAGGCCTTGCTCAAAAAGTTTGGTCATATTCTGGCTACTCATTCGTTTTGTTTGGTCATAGATAGGTAGCCAGACTTAAAAACGCCCCGCTATATATGCCGGAAGCACGGATGTGAAGGAAAACATTCCTTGCACAAGCTACAATACATAACACATACAAGATCCTTGAATGGAGTTTTTTGTTTGGGGAAAGACAAACACATACAAACGCCAAACATACAAACAAATATTTTTCGCAAATCGATCAGTCTCATTTATAGATATCTGCGTAGCTCTGAAAATGGCTTTTTTGTTTTCGGCAATTCTTTTAGTTTCTGATACGACAACCTTGACTCGCTGCAGGCTTTACAACAATAGAGGGCCTGCTTCTTCTAGTGAATAAAGAGAACTCCTCTATCTCCATTCGGCATTCTACCTCTACTGGTTGTTGTTGCCTTTGCAGTCTCTCTCTCTCTCTCTCTCTCTCTCTCTCTCTCTCTCTCTCTCTCTCTCTCGTCAAACAAGGCATGCGCTATTAGTTTATGTCTACAGAGTGGACTTCTTCATTGATCGTGTGGGGGTATCAGCTCCACACCCGTACAGGCATTTATGCATATAGAGGATGCTATTCAATTGTGTCACGATTCCGGGGCAATTAAGCCAAACGGGACAGGAGATGAGTGAAATTGAAACACACATACTCATCTTGATATAGACTATATCGTCTTGAGACGCTCAGTGTGCATTAATGCCACACTCAAGACTCCTCCCCGGTTCCTTGCGTACACTCTCATCGGGGCACATATTTACTAAACGTATAAGAATCGGTCCATTCACTCGTCTTAGATGTCCGATAAAGGAACTCGAACGGAAGTCACAAACGTTTTTGAAACTCCTATTTTCAAATTCAACCCAGTTGTGATTATGTGTTATTCCTAATGCCAATCTGGAATTTGCCACCGTTGTAATATGAGTCATGCAGCACCATGATAGATTTTCCTACTTAATATAATTTAAGAATTGGTGTACCAAGGATATCACCAATGCTAAAAACGGATAAGTAATATGGTTAGGTGAAAATGTCCAAATGAATTTCATTCAGTCCTGTTAGAATTATTAAGTTTGGATTTTGATCGGTGTGTTAAATGATCTCGCTTGTTTCCATTGGTTTTATCAAATCAGGATTTCATGCCAAATTGAAATCCCTAAATAAGAGGCAAGTGATAGTAGCCTGAAAATGACTGAGATTACATCTCGGAGAACGGAAACTGTTTTATGTTTCCCGGTGGAGTGAACACATTTCTTCTTTCTAACGGCTACCACTGGAAGTGATGCAAAATTGGTCGGTTCTGGATGTTATGGACCTTATACAGTTCATTGACAATCAATACCACAACCTTAATCGGGTAGTTGAAAAATTGAATTGACGATACCAGTTAGTAAACCTTTGGGTAACTGTCCTTGGAAAAAAACGATCTTCGATCTTCAAATACATATCCCAACGATGAGAAATTTTGTGGTACTCGAACTTGACGGTTTTGTTCGTTAACTGCGGGGCTTTGCCAAACTGTTCGTCAAACAGAGAGGCAAGCACTTCCACCAGATGTTGAGCATTAAAATAGCACCCACAGAAATTCTGAAGGTATAGGTAGTCCGTTGACGATTGGTTCCTGATGGCCTTTTTGAATTAGTACTTCGGAGCATCACTTTCGTGCAACAATTCTTGCACTTGATCATTCAGAAATCTCGACCAAGAAAGTGTTTTGATTTCCGTTGTTATTTAGGATTTGCGTGGGATGAATGATTTCTGCCAAAGCGACTTCCAAAAGCATTCGTGATTTAATTGGATGGCCTTAGATAATTTGGAACTGTCACTGTGTCAAGTTCTGTAAAAATAGTTATTCATGATTCGATGGTTCTGCTTTCCGATGAGTCACTGGATGTCAAAGGAGTTTCCAAAAGCGTGGTTCTGGTCGTGACTAGCATTGGCAGCAAGGATGCAACTGCTGAGTCAAATGGTCCTCAATCATTTGTTTCCTTGTAGCAATTTGAATTTGCGATGGCGGCTCCTATTACACAATACACCACAAAGATTTTGGCAGAGGAGAAGGTGGTGAAGGCAATGGTAAAGTCTTGCGAAGACGAAAGAAAATTCTCTAACTTAAAATCATCCTCTTCTAGAAGCATGACCGTGACTTTCGTAACTGTCATACCATTTCACCTCTTCTCCATCGCAGGTACACCCCAATACATCGTCTTCTTAGTTGCAGCCAGTGCACCTATATAATGCATTTGACGTTACGCGTCGCTCTCTTCTGATTAGAAGAGAGGCTCTGCGCTCTGAGTGAATTTTGTAACATGACTTTGGATTGGTGAAACATTTCAATCCATTTCGATCCCACTTTAGACTATAAATGCTAGCGACTCTATTTATGGTTTCACCTCTTCTTAGCTGCGACCAAGATGCATAGAATGTTGACCACTGGAGAGTCTAAGCTGTATACCATGTTAGTAAACATGGAAGCATCCACACTCATATCGGGGATGCTGTTCAACCCAAACTATCTGATGTATGTGAAATCATTATAGGCCATCACCTATAATGGTTTAATTATGAATGTTGGAAAGAATGAGAATATTTGTGGAAATGTTTGCATAAGTGGCTATAATACACATATGAAGCTCGTAAATAACATACTACATAAATAATTAGGTTTAAGTTACATATTATTAGCGTATACGAATAACGATCGCATAGTGCACAAAGTATTTGAAAGAGCATTGGTAATGTCAAATTGTAAACACAAATCTATAATTAGATGGAGTGTTATTGAGGATATTATTTTTATTATAAAAATGACAAATTTTGACAAATGTATAGCTATACAAATAAGTGTAGACATAGTTATTTGTGGGGTTTAATCACATTATCTCTAAAGTAGTAGATGAGACTTTAAAGTCTTACCCCTTTGTCTCAATAAATAATAATCATAACAATTGCATTTTCTTTCTTCTGGTGTATACTATCCCAACGATCAGATTCAGTGGGAAGTATATGGGTCGAACCCTGCACGTTATCAGCGGTATATATGTAAACGTACGAATTAGGCTTCACGGTTTAGATCCTGCTTAATGATGCAATACAATTTCCCTTAAACAAGATAGAGTTACAGCGGCATGTCATTCTTGAATATAAAGATATTTTAGAGTTATTCCTCTTACAAATTTATAACTAAAATGCTCTGGCCTGGCGATAGAAATCAAAATACTTTTGACAAATACAATTGATTTATAAATGTTTAAATGAACAATTATCTTATAAAATGCATTTGACAAAGAAGTTTGGATAATTTAGTATGTGTGCCTTTAAGAATGGAAATGTAAGACCCTAGCATTATAGATTTTATAATGACCTACTTAGTTTAATATCATATTGTCTTTTCAAACGGCATTGGGTAATAAAAGTCGTGTTAGTCAGGGAAATAAGTAATATGACAGAAAAAAAAAAATGACAAAGAACAGTGTAAAACTAGTACAAAATCAGCTTAAGCTCTTTTCGGAATCTACCGATTCCTTTTTCAAGGACACAAAGCCAAAAAGGAACAATTATAAAAACGAAATCATAATGATCACAAAAACACAAAACGCGAGTACTATACAAGTCTATATTGTGTTTCCTGTAGGTACAACTAATTACAAAATAAAGGTTAAGGATGTTAATTGTTGTTACATTTTAGTGCTTGCAAAGTAAGAGAGGCGATAGTCTGAGTTTTACGATAGTTACAGGGCCACCCTAACTAACATCTTCAACTGATTGTACAGTTCCATCAACTTCTGTATCATCTTCTAATTTCTGGATACTGTGTTGTCTATGTCTTTCACAACGATAGTGAATAGAACTGAGCTCAATGCGGATCCATGAGAATTCAGTCTTTTTTATCCAAGCTCCAGTTCCTCCATAAATGCTATGACGTTCATTCTGCAGTAGCAGACGCACACGAATTACCTTGTGAAAAGCTGCAATAAAATCTGATCGGGACAAGAAGCTTTTAAAGGGATTCAATTTTCAAAATTTTTTGCAAACATATTCCATTTTGCTTAATCTCATAATTTTCATCACCATTACTTACAAAACGTAATCAGGTTCAGGTTCAGGAATATCTTCTGTTGTCTTGCTACTGAAATTTGGTGTAAACAAACGCATTCAGAGACCTTGCCTTACATTTCTTACCTGAACATGTTCTCTCGTTTAATTTAAAGTTTAGAGTCTTCTTAAATATAATCTCCCTTTTCCTGAAATAGTTTCACAGGATCATTGTTCACACATTTTTATGTGCTTTAGTTTCTTTACTGTATGTATTAAACTGACGAATGAAATTAAATTTCATTAAATTTCTTGTCTGTTCCTTATTACTCGACCGACCTCCCTGTTGACCTTGCATATTCTGGGCTTATTCTTATTTCTTTATTTGCTTCGATGATACATTCGGCCCCTATATGCATGTCGTTATTGAATGTTCGTTTAAAATTATTTATGTATCAATATTCAGGAAGACTGGACCAGGAAGTAGACGTCATATTCTGCTCAATATTCACGCTCAATCCAAGTAAACAAATGATCAGTCTTTTAAAGTATAAGGTACAATCAGGGATATAAGCTAGCTATGTAATATGTTGTTTACAAATTTCCATTGCAATCAACAATCATGGACAAAAGATAAACACACAATCTAGATATACATAGAGACACGGGAACCAATTTAAATCTGTCTAAATTATTGCAATATGTTACCATCCTGGAAAGTTGCAAAAGAAGAAAATACAACGCAACTAAGCAAAACAATATATAATTAGAAAGAAAAAGAAACGATCAAACACCAAATCAAAATCAAAATCAAAAGCTGGCAAAACAATATTTAACGGGTTCCAAATATTCTAAAAAAAAGATTAGGAAAAATTACATGTACATATTTTGACTAAATCCATAAGCAGTAGTCAATAAATAGTGTGTCCAGCGCGTTCACATGCTTAATATTTTGCGACTTGAAACGTTAAAGCAGCATGGCAAGAACTGCACTATTCTGATTTTGATATCTGCAGCACAAAAATGAAGTAAATTTACAATTCAATATTCAAGGTGGATAATATTTATCAAGTAATCATAAAATGACATCAAAGTACATTTGGAAGAATTAAGAATTATTATATTATGTTTACTCTTCTTATGGCGAAATTTTTACATGTTTTGCAATAAAAACAAAGTAAAATTAAAAACGAAATGCATCACAATATCGTATGCCAAACAAGAATGCCATATTCCCCATCTGAAAAGACCAAGAAAATGCACATTAACAAGGCAAGATCATGTAATGCTATTCATTTTCTATGTATCTTATAAAATATTAATAAGTTTCTAAAGTGAATCACTAAAATTTAAACCAATTTCTCCACGGAATCAGTGTAAGGCAGTCCCTATTCTTTTGCAAAGGAATAGAAAAATTAACAAATGTCAACAAGTGTTATTTTAGATACTATTTATGAAAAGTTATTTCGATTTCTTATTTTCCTCATTTTCGATGTGCATGTTTTAAATTGCTTTGAATCAGATGAGGTAAACGACAGTGGCCTTAAAGCACAGATATGTTTCTTTATTGTAAGTTGGAGAGACGTTTATGAAGCATATTCCTTGCTATCCATATGTACACATGCACATATGTAAACGACTAATACATAAGTGCAGTTGAATATAAATAAGAATCGTGACACATTTTCTCGAAACGCTGTTTGAAAAAATGCGACTTTCCACTTTATAATGCAACCAAGCGCGAACATCAGGTTCTAACAATTTGAACTGAACATTTATTTATAGGTTGTGACATATAAATAGAATTATATAAAACATGAAGTACCTAGGCAAAGAATATATGCAAGAACGAACAGAATTGCATGTACAAGATGCACTTGACAAACTGCAATCGCTCACCATTGCAAAACCCCATTACATATTCCAAAACCTCGTCTAACTATTCCTAAATACTGACACCAACACACACGACAGTGACTCAGGAGCCAAACTGCAAAAGCCATCGTCATTGTAATTTTGTGTACATTTGTCCTTAAATATTACTTCCTGAACTTCACTGTTCCAAGCATTTATCTACAACGTCATTATCTGCTGATCAATGGGTGTTTCGTTTAAAACGTTTACAGAATATATTAGGTTTGGTTGCTATAATGGCGTATAGAAACAAAGAGGCGACGGACCAACGGTATGTCACTGTCTCATTAATAATCTGCAGGAATGAATCCAAGGTAGTCTCGCACTGTTTTCATAAGATCCTGTCTCTGTCTCTTCGATGTTGTCCGCTGATCATAACCACTGCACATTGACCTAAGAATCTTGGGAAACGCGCAGATGAAGAGAGCAGTGCTTACGTGCATGACAACGTTTAGCTCTTTAAACTTATCTGTTTTCATGAGGAGATTCACAGAGAGACCAAGGATAACAAGGATTATTATGACCTTTAAAAGTGACACAAAAATCTGCTTTCTACGAGGACAATGCCGCTCAATCACGTGCTCAAAAATGTCCCACTTTATTCCTTCAGCACCATTTTGTGAAACCACTAGAAGCTTTCCACGCTCAGCTTTCTCCAGCGCTTTACAGACTCTGATGACAACTTTCAACAGCCGTTGATATTTTTCACTGTACTCTTTGACACTGTCCCAAAGGTAATAGATTATTGTGAAGGAAAAGATGAGATATCCGTACGATATTTTGGGATACACAACGATTCCAGTGAAGGTAAAAAAGCAAACTCGACTGAAGAAGAGACAGGCGTCCAGGAAAATTGTGCAGAACATGTACACAAAGAACAATACAGCTGCCATCACTATAAGCAGCAATACAAATCCAATGTATCTGAATATTCTGAGTCTGTAGTTTTTGACTAGTTTCAACAGGTGTCCACAATACGCTCTGATAATGGTCACTGTGAATGGCAGAATGGGTAGACCGTAGTAGAGGAAACAGCCAATTAGCTCCATGATACATACAAGGACATACGGGAGTAAGAGAATGCACCTTACCTGGACTTGCACATAGTTCCACCGTTGCCGTTGCATTTCAATGGCTTCTTTCCAGAAATTCAGATTAATCAACATGTAAAACTGTGCCAAAAGTAATCTGTAAATTTTGTTGTATCCCTTTCTATTACAAAATCGAACTGATCCAAGCCTTTCAATCGATCGGAAGTCAAGTCTGATTGCAGAGGTATGGCTTTTATTGGGATCTATTAAGCCTCTTTCAAGAAAGAGCGATAAATCAGATGGCAGAGCCAAAAACATGCAAGTGATACAAAGATACAGTCCACATGCAATGTATGGTCCACCAACGAAGCGAAGAAAATTGTGTTTGCTATCATCATATCCGGCAATCATTGAGCGAAAACCCATCGGAACACCTTTCTGGACTCCCTCAATGACAAAATCTCGAAGATAAATCCAATCTAGGATAATCTGCAAGCCGATGATACTTAGGCTGAATAGTGGAACTATAACTCGAGCAACGACTGATACTTTACACCAATGTCCCATAAGACGTAGTATTATCGGTAGGAAGACAGAGGAAAAGATAGTCACCGCTTTCTCTTCAGTGTATAATATCCATTGTTGGTCACTTTCGACTTTTTTTCCAAGATCGCCGCATGATTTGCCAGACGCTATCGCTTTCACTTGAAACGAGTCTGTCAGCTTGCAAACTCTGCATGCCATGTTCATTAGTAACAGTGGAGAGAAGGCAAACAATAATGAGGCAACAACAGTTGGAAATATCCACCACAGTACATCGTATTTAAATGTTAAGAGGTCTGTGTTATTTTCACGACAGCTAACTCCTCTTTTCTGTGTTCCTACGTTAAAAAAGTTCGAACAGCATTGATATTTTAAGGCCTCAACTGGACATACCATATGTAGGCACATTGTATATATGAAGTCTGGATTGATGAAAATTCTTGTTTTGAAACACCAAAAGCTCGGTCCGTAGATCTCACTCACGTTTGCAATTTCATCAACGGCCTCCTTAAGTGCAGTGCTTATTGCATAATTGGTTTTATTCTCTCCAACAACTAGATTGGAACAGTTACCCGCGGCAACCTCAAGCTTGAAATTAGGTAAATCTCCAGAGTAAGCATTTAAAATTCCCATCGACCAAATCCCAAACTCTATCGGCCAACTTAGGAACTCCAGGGCCCCATTCTTACCGTAGAATGTCCAGACCCAAACTGAATTTTCAACTACATCTTCCGTACCTACAAGATCAATTTCTGCCGGTAAAGTAAGATGTAGTGATACGAAGTTCCATTCATTGAACCACACCTGGTGTCTGAATTTGGAGATGGAAGATTTGTTTAAGCTAAGAGTACAATCCAAAGTATTGGGTGTTATATTTGCACCTCTACTCGTAATTTCTTTGTGTAACTTATAGTTTTTCAGATAACCTGGTATAAATGGCACAAGATTAACATTTTCCGGAAGTACGTAACGCAGAGACTCTTCCACACCGATGAGGTCGTGTTCCTCAACCATGTTAGCTGCAGCTGGAGACTTGAGTTTCGATTCTGACATATGAGATGCTGGTTCGTAGAACGGTGATGCTACAAGTCTCATATCGATGAAAACTGTGCATAGAAGTATCACTATCAGCATTTTGATTGGCCAGATAGAGGTTGGACACATACCTCTGAAAGGATATAAACGTTATTAGTTATTTAAGAATGCCAATAATCTGATTCTCTCTCCCTCCCTCCCTCCCTCTCTCTCTCTCTCTCTCTCTCTCTCTCTCTCTCTCTCTCTCTCTCTCTCTCTAGTGGCTTCAACTTACGTAACAAGGCAATGTAAACCCAACAAGCATTCAATTTTCCAAAATACAAATTAATATAAATAAAATATAAAATCAAACAATGTGAAAGACTTACAAAGATAACTTAGACTGAATGAATTCATTGAATGTTATCTTAAATTGTACTATCAGTTTCTCACTAATCCGGAAACTGTTCAAAGGTATTCAGAACGAAATATAATATAATGTGTTTATAATGTGTGAATGTGCTAGCGTGCTAACACCACCTAAGAATCACAGTTCTGGATCCAAATGTTTTAACTTCAGTGTAATCTCGTGCACGTAGAATATCACTGAAGTCCTTGAAAGTTTCACATAATCCAATAGAATTATTTAAATATTCAAGTCCTTGAATAAATTCAAATAATCAGATAAGTACTGACTGTTTTAATTAAAGATTTTCCACTCTGCTAAATCCAGCTAATACATATTATGAATAAATCACTATTTCTTTTCAACGATTTTTACAAAACTAGCATAGACTGAAGAATGAATACGTGGTGCTTTAAATACTTTATATAGTCACTTTATGCGTAGGAAATAAATAAAATCGGAATCACTAAAAGAGTATCGAACAATTTAAGTCATTATTCCCTTTCAAAATATCTTGGTCATCAAGAATAGCCTTTTTATTTATTATCCAATCAACAGCTAGGGCGCTCGTCATAAATTTATAGTACATATGTATTCCCTAGTTAAATATCATAATCTAAATAACTGATAATAAAACCATATTATAATAATCTGCATCATATAGCCACGTTCATTGTCCTTCAAGAATTTCTGTCCCTCTCATCAGTGTCCTCTCCTGTTTCAATTCTTCTGTCTTTATATTCTTTTCCTTTCACTTGTAAAAACTAAGTAAAGATTTAAACTGAAGGAGAAAATACTTCAGTTTTCCTGGTCATGGTACACTTTTGTATCGGACTATACCTGGAAGCGATTTGTTCCAAAACAGTTTAGGCCTTAACAAATGCAATATAAGCAACGAGGGAACAAGTTTATTTGCTTAATTTAATTACCCTAGACTGTTCATCAACTTCTTTCAATTTCTTTTCATTTTGAACGTCTTCTAGACGGGTCAGTGGTTGCGATGATGACATTGAAAAGAAGGATGAAGGAAACCGGAGAAATTATAGTTAATAAAGAAACAGCCACTGATAAACTTGCTTAAGCTGGATTCGGAAGAGTATACCTTAACAGTACATATGTAGAACGGGTGTTTTAAATGGTAACCTAAACACTTTGAAAGTGGATTAAAATGATGTGTGGTTACATTATTATGTACATTGGTCAGAAAAGCTCTGAAAATAAATCTCACAATGGCAGTAAACTGATATTCGTTTTCGTTGATTTATGATACCATCGAGATTGTGATGTGTATTTTGGATGTATGACTGGTGGGTAGAATAAAATGGGAACAGTATCAAATGCAAAAATACTTATGTTTGTCGAAATCAATCATGCAAATGTTAGCAGCAAACGCATACATTTTAACTATTGAAATAAAACATAAAATATCATGAGTATTTAGTTATTATAGTTCTAATCAACGTATTACCAATTTCCCCACTAGAACAATGGTAATGGGGGGTTGGGGGTACAAATTCGATTCCTCCGAGTTTTTGTTGCCGAACATACTTGCCATGTGGATAAAAATATTTACTTACATGCAGATGATATGAAACAAATTCGTGATTTATAGTACCAGTTATTTTTTTTTATACTTCCGCCCGAAAATAAAATCGACAATATGAGAAAGAGAATTTAAACGGGAATGATATGCATGTTATCGACTACTCCAAACATGGTTTAGGCAGTCATTTAGATCTTTACAAATATGGATATGAAAAAAGCTAGGTTTATTATATCGTTGTCTTGTAAGCCTTTACAGTTTTAAAACTTTACGTTTATTTGGGACCATTACCATTATAGTACTGACGTGCCAATTACCATAATACATACATACAAATCAATATTTCAAAGCCTAGAGAGATAAATGTCCAGATCATCATAAGCAAAATTTGATAAGTTGCCTTCTGCTGCTTCAATAATTTTGAATGTTTTCAAGGGTAGAGGACCTCCTTCCTGTAGAGTACAGCAGCAACACTCGTTAAGCACCTCTTTGGTTCTCCGTTAGAAACATTAGCCTGTAATTGCTGAATCTAGTGCCATCATGCTCAGTAATGTTATCCGAAATCTTCGGTTTACTTTAGTCTATGAACTGACTCCGATGAGCAAGCCTACAAGGGCACTTTATATAAATTGTCCGAACTCTTTGTAAAGTAGTAGCAAAACAATATGGTCAATTTTGCAATTCAATAACATTAATTAATTTTAAATTTGAAGAAACTGCATTTGCAGGTATCTTGTGAACATGTTACATGTAGCTTGAATCCGGAAGAAAATGTGTTTGTTATAAGACTGGTATGTTAGATTTTCTGAAGAATGTAAGAGAAGGTTCACGAACTCAGAAACTTGAAAGAACTAAGGTTAAAAGAAACCGACTTGAACCAGTCAGCGCCAATCCCTTGAGGTAGTCTTGTATTTGAATACTCGGTTTCTGGTTTATTACTAATGAATGTAAACTCATTCCTTCATAGATAACTGTTCGCGAATCGAGTTAAATAATCATGAGATTGTGTTCTATGCTGAATACTTTATTATTTTAAAAAAAACACGATTATTTTCTTCTTTGGTTTTTTGTGTAAATCGTGGGGTACGCACCAGTATATCTCTCTTAAAGTCTAAATTGGATCAATAGATATTTCCTGATAAAATGTTCTATCTGTGTGTGTGTGTGTGTGTGTGTGTGTTTAGTTTATAAACAATATTCAGTAATATCAGTTTATCTGAGCAAATGTAGATAATGTAATATCTTATCTTCTCTAACTGGTAGTCCAATCAATAAATCAGGCTAGACTTTTAATATGTCCAAAAGTTAAATTTGTCTACTTGTTATTTATTTTTAAATATAGTTCAGCGTCTTAAAAAATAAAGCAAATCCTAATTAGTTTATTCTCCAGCTTCAAAATCCATAGTCATTTTAGTGCCTATTAAATGAGTTTTGCAACTTTTTGCGATGATTGAAGTTTTTGATTGATTAATATTTCATTTCATTTCTCTTCTAATTAAAAAAAACGAATTAAAGCAAATCGTAATATGCTTCTATCAAATTGTGGTATTTCTGTATCAAATTGTGGTATTTCTGTATCAAGTTGTGGTATTTCTGTATCAAGTTTTGGTATTTTTGTATCAAATTGTGGTATTTCTATATAAAAAAATTGTGGTGTTTCTGTATCAAACAACTGTTTCGCCATTTATTATGTCACTATTTTCTTCAACTAAAATTTTAATGTAACATGTCAGTGGAGAATCTTTAAACTTTGTATAGTTCTATTTTCCAGTTTAAAAATTATTGTGAAACAATCTTTGTTTATGATGGAATATTAAATCTCTTGTTACACTTTCTCGTCATTCACAAATAATGCTATTTTGGCTATATTATCTGATTGTATCCTTTCGCTCACTTTAGTGTCAATTGGATTTCATTATATTTGCACAAAACAGTTGTTCATTGTTTGTAGTGCGTATTTCTCTATTCTGTTCAATCATTAGACCTCATTTCACAACAAAGTAATATCTGTTTGGTTCCATCTCTATTTTTAACATGAATATAATGTTTAATAGTTATACAAATTACTATCAATCAGGTCGTAACGTAGGTATTATAAATTAGGAAGTCATGGATCGTAATCAGGACTATCAGTTAGTAACAGATATGTCTTATGACTCTTAACTGATAAAAAATTTATTATATCCTTTCCAGTTTACCAGCATACATTTTTTGTCTTTGATATTTTTTTAAATTTTCAAAACTTTTTTAACCTTGAAAGCTTCGTCTTTTCTGGGAAATTAGGAGGATAATTTTGAGATTCTAACTTTTTACCTATTTCATATTTAGGAGTTTCACATATATCAGTTATTAAATAACCAAATAATCTAATACATACTTTACACCCGTTTTTAGGGTCACTGTCTTTAATTGGCATCATATATATCGGTCTATGATAAGAATATCTATTAATTAGGTAAGGTAATACATCTACCCATTTTCTGGTTGCAATGTCTGTGGATTACCTTCACATCCTAGTGTTACAAGTTCGATTAAATCTTTCTACAACATTTGCTTTCTTGTTTGAGTAAGTGCATTAATGTCTTTAAATAATGTTAGCAATTCTTTTGATTTATAGTATTAACGTTCTGACATTGAGTACTTTTTAAGAGTCCAGATTTTAGAATAGACAGCTTTAAGCTACGTTCTAACTTTTAAACTCGGACTGATCCAGATATTTACTTAGTAACGTACTCTTTATTAGTAGACTGCCAGTACCTGACCCTAATTGTCCGACTGAGAAGCATTTTTAAGTGTCCTAATTAAGAGTTATGGCGTTCTGTTTTATAGGAATTTATTGTACTAACAGTCTGCTGTTATTCCCATTTTAAAATTGCATAATATACCTATATGCTGTATTATTGTCCTGCTTAAGAGTCCCGTCGTCCTGGTATACAGTAACTTCATTTTCATACTAGCGATAGATGATAAAGATTTTCTAAAAAAAAACCAAACAAAAAAAACCAAAAACAAAACCAACCCATTATTTATATTTAAACTGTTTGTTAAATATGTCTGGCAAAACATCTAATTATGTTATGCAGATATTTCTATGACCGTCTAGCAGATGTTGCGTTTGAAATTACATGTTTTAGTGGGTCTCATGAACCAGAGGAAAAAGCAAACACCTAGCTATCAATGATTGCACTGCGGACTCTTGGAATGGCTACAAACTAAGATATAATTTTGATTACACTTGGCGCATTGTAACATATCCTAGCTTATCAATGACTGAACTGCGGACTCTTGCAATGGCTGCAAACTAAGATATAATTTTGAATTCACTTGGCGCATTGTAACATATTTTCGGATTGTTGGTGACCTAATGCGGTTTGTTTTCGAAATGTTTTGAATGCTTGCGGATTAGTCTTTTTCTTAAAGTGTTAAGTGCTTGTTTAGTTTTTGTCCCAGGAATTTAGGATGAGTATTAATAACAAACTTGTGCTAACGGACGGAGGACAGGCGGAGAACGGATGCGGGACAACAGGTCATCAGTAACGCTAAAGGCAGCAACCGGAGAAGGAATAAAAATACAACTACAACTACTAAGAACAACAACAACAACAACAACAATACGCCTTTGTTGTCATAAATACATTTTAGGACCGGGCGGGGGCGGGGAAGGGACTTTAAAGTTGCAAATCAAGATCAAATAAGAAATTGATATCAAAGCAATTTTGCTGAAAGAATAAAATATCAGATTTGATTAAAACACAGAAAGATTTAAAAATACTCAAACATACTCACAAAACACACATACCAGTTAATACTTACGTTTGGAAAAGACTTAAATGTTAGTGGAAACTGAATGTGGCTTTAACCACTTTTCAGCATTTGTCAATCTTTGTCATGCCTGGTTTTCTGCAGGAAACCCCAGACGTGACAGGCAGTCACTAAATGTATGTAGTTTGAATAGCATACGAAAACAAACACCATGTATACAAACTTACAGTGGGAGGGTTATTTAACATACATTAACATAATGTCAGTCTTACATGTTGCTAATGCGGAATAAAAAGACATATGTAGGGTGGAGTATTTAACAAAAAGAAGAAGCCTGACTTACATTGACATCTTCTTTCTTTAGTTTATAACAGTCATGTACTGTGTCGGAAACCGAAACAATACTATCACTTAATGTCTGAATAAAGTTTCTTATTGTTCTGCTTTCCGGCAATGCCAATATCTTTCTGAAGTTGAATATACAACAATAAGGTCAAAGTAAACAAAGGCATCTATGTATCAGTTTACTTAACCGGTCCATCCGTCCAAACATCTTGGAATATGTATGTGAGTATGTATGTATGCATTTAGTGTAACTATTAATTTATTTATTGGCCATACAACCCTCTGTATGTTTGATTTCCTTACTCCGATTAACAACAGACCTGTTACAAGCCCACTACTATATATATGTGTGTGTGTGTGTGTGTGTGTGTGTGTGTGTGTGTGTGCTCTATGCCAATGCCTATCCCTTATTCAGTCCAAGCAGATTCATTTCGCTAAAATTACTTCTGTGCTAAAAACTTTCACCATCTTGCATATGCGCTTCATTTACAAATCTTGATAATATTGTACAAAAGTACCCAAATTAGTAAATGATAATTTTAAAACCGAGGCAACTCATTCTATACGCCTGTGATACAACTGTAAAGTTAATAGTTACAAATAAACAGCATTGTTGGAAAACCACTTTATAACTAGTGGGCATTCAGAAAGCTTTTCAAATTCTTTCTAAAATTTGTATTTATTATTATATGTGTTTGAGGAAGAATAGTAAGGAATACGGCATTAATCTGGCACTGACCGGTCGTTATGCATATTCGCCTAATTATCTGCAGCCATTCATATTTACTGATCCCAAGCGTATTTCAAAACGTTCCTAAATGTTTTTATTTATCTTCAGATTATTGACGATATCAGTGTGCAATACCAAAGTTTGTTCGAGAAGGTATTCAGATCCTGAAGAACCAGATCAATCGACTAATGATGACTCAGTGTCGTTTCTTGGATCGTCAGATACGTTGTTTCCTGGGCTGTCTTCAAGGTAGTCTCGAACTGCTTTCAGGTCTTTCTGTCTCTGTATTCTCGATTTCATTCGGTGATCATGAACCTAAGAATATTGGGAAACGCGTATATAAAAAGAGCAGTGCCCTCAAAGCATGACAACGCGCAGTTCTTTAAATTTTTTCTTTACAATGCAGAGATTTAGAGGGACAAATGATGACAAGAAGTATGATGACCTTTGCAAGTGTTAAAAATTTGCTTTTCTGCGAGGACAATGCCGATCAGTCGTGTCCTCAAAATATTCTGTCGTAGTTCTTCAATCCCATTTTTTGGATAAGTTTCCTTCTGTCAGTACTTTGGATCGCCATACAAATTCTAATGACAATTTTCAGCAGTCGTTGGTACATTTCACCGAACCTTCAGACGCATTCTTAAATGTGGTAGATTATGATGAGGTGAAGATGAGATATCCGTCGGACATTTTTGTATACACTATGATTTCAGTATAGGTAAATATGCACACTTTACTGAAGAAAAGGAACGGGTCCAGGATGGTTGTGCAACATATGTACAGGAAGAGAATCTTTGGTTATAAATTCGTTGTAACAGGTGCCCGCTGTTGGCTCTGATAATCGTCGCTTTGAATGGCAGAATACGTAAGCCGTCGGCTCCATTAAGCACACAAGGAGAGAAAGAGAATGTACATTATGGACTTGGTACAACCGTTGGCGTTGCATTTGAAAGGTTTTCCTCATGGACTTTAGAATAATCAGCATGTAATTGAGGCAAAATGATCTGCACATTTTACTGTATCACTCTCCTTTGCAAAATGGAATTGATTCAAGATTGACTGTAGAGGTAGGAACTTCATAGTTATCCGTTGAGCCTATTTCATGAAAGAGTGATAGGCTAATCAGCAGTGTCACAGAGATGAAGGTGGTGAAAAGATACAGTCCACGTGTGATGTACGGCGTACCTACGAAGGGGAAGAATATGTTGTCTGCTTTCAATAAATCTGGCAATCACTGATCCACCATATCACATCATATGTCAATATCCAATTGTCCATTATTGCGCAAGAAACTTCACTCTTTAATGATTATGCATTGAGAGGTAGGCCTAGCATCGACATTTGAACATTTTGAATAGGTAGAATAATGTTTTAATCAAGAGATACAATACAACAAAGCTACAGTGCGGTAGATTTAATAGGTGTCGGATAGGTGATATAAATATTTCATGAGTTTAACATAAAAGCAATGATTATATTGACAATAGATAATGTGCATTTGTTTACAACTTTGAATAGAATGAAAACGTGGTCGAAGCTAGTTTTTGTAACAAAAATAAAAATAAAAAGATGTTGATTTATCGATTTCATTGATCAGAGAAGGTATCCTGCATTGCTTGAAGTAAAGATAAAGTTTTACAGATCACATTTAATGCTAATGGCGCAGATAGAAGCATCATTAATCCCGACAGCAAGAACTGTGAAAAGTTGGACATGAAAAAGAAGTAAATTATATATTTTATATCAGTAAATGTACATATTTGTATTTTGCTGAATTTATCGTACACGTCGAACATCTCATAACTTCACAGGTCAGTCTACAATAATTCAGCAAGACAGATCAAATTCAGGACGAAAAATCCCCAGCTCAATTAAGCAGGTGAAGTAGCTGTTCATATTTAGTTATTCAACAATTGATACACTGAATTCTTAAATTCAAAATTGAAGCAATAGTCAGACTTTCAAAATATAAAACAATATTTTGCAAAAAAACACCTTCTTAAGTATACTGAGTATATACTCAGGTTGTTTTTGGCAAGAAATGAAATATTCGTTTACAAACTGGATGAGTTAAAGGTGAAGGATATTGATGGTATGTTTAATAAACAAGAGTTAACTCTACACAACAAACAAGATGGCAACTTACAAGTTTCAATAACGTAAAGATAATAAGAATGAGGAGTAAAACGTATGTACTTGTGAAATGGAAAGGGCTATGATGAATCGTTTAATAGTTGTTAGCCAAAATGTTGTTGTTGTTGTTGTTATAGGGTTTAACGCCATTGTTCAGCAAAAGATAGGCTATACATGGCAGCCAGTATAAATGGTGGAGGAAGAACCCGGGAAAACCCCGGGAAGAACCACCGACCCACGAGAAGCTACTGGCAAGCTTTCTTACGTACCCACATTGGCCGAACCCGAGACTCGAACACACGCAGACAAAGGTGAGATGGCAGTGCTCCGTAACGGTGAACTCTTTAGACCACTCGGCCACGCGGAGCCCCGTTAGCAAAAATAACACACTGTTAGGTCAAAAAATGATAAGATCACATACACTCTTTGTTGTCTTTGCGATACCGCACATTTACCTTTCTGCCAGCTCGGTGTACCGTAGGTGCAACAGGAGAAGAGTTGCTGCACAATACTATCCACAATTAAGGAGACGACTAAAGCATGGATTGCTACATTTGAGTTTGAGAAAGATAATGATTTTCATAAAAGTTGCAGTTGTAGAACAAATACAGAACGTTATAAAATAGAGTCCAAGCATTCACGTCATGTTGATTTGTTTTGTTCACAGATGTAGAAAAGAAAGTAAATATCACAGTTAAACAACTAAAAACGCCATAGATCGACAATATTGTAATCAATGTCTCTTCGTCGTAATAAATGATATCACGGAAGAAATAAAAACAGAGAGAGGTAAATTCTCGATTAAGCTTTTATTTATGTCATGAAAAATGCTAAATCAACCATGAATACTTCAATATCAAAGAGTTAACGCAAAATTAAACAAAATCAGTAAATATGGGACGAATTTAGCAAGGAAAGAGCAAATCATTTGAACACTCCTAAGCTACTGCCCAATCAAACTATCAACAGTTCCATGCAGTATTGCTACTTCTTCGATGTCTAAACTGAACAAATAATCGACTTCATGATTCAAGTCTTTTAAGTTTGTAAGCAAATGTTTCGTCAATACTAGGTGGTGTAGGACTAGGTTGAGGCAGTGCACCGCCGGTTACAAAACCTTTTGTAAATTTGCTATACTGGAGCAATGATTGAAATAGTCATTGATATCCTAGTAGCTGTATAAGCTTTTGTTGCACCCTTTTCTTTGAATACTAGCTTTAGTCTTTTCTCAAGAGTTAGTTTATGCCTTGTTATTTCTTTAATTTTTAAAATGCCTCAGCGGCCATCACTCAAAGATATTTTTCAGGTCTTTAAGTAAGACGAGCGCCATTTTTCATTTAGTCATTTAGAACAATTTACATATTGCTTTAGTGTTTAGCGCAATCCCGATGACGATATAAACACTTTTAGGAATGACTTAGTGGCACCCATTTTGCAGTTTATCAGCATTATTTTAATATGACAACTATATCCTGCTACAAGATAAAGCTTTACTTGTTGGTGGGTTATTTTCTTTTCTTTAATTTATTTTTTACATGTAGGTGTGACTATCCATTCAGCATAAGTATCTGGGCAAAATGTTTTAAATTTCGGCAGGTCACAGTGGCATCATTCTCACAAGGGACCAACTACAATGTAGCGTGAGGTGTTTGGTGACAAATTCCCATGTCGATAAGAGCATCACTTCAAGAGGAATAGAGAAAACACAATTTTCAAGATGGCCGCCATTGCAGTACCATATATCAGACGAAATGTTTTAATGAAAACCCCAATGATTATCTGAATATTTGACCTTGCATGGAAGTGAAGTAACAATAATAAGATTGTTAAAATGTCTATTATGGCGGTCATATTGGAGTCTCATCGGTACCAATATCATGTACGGCTAACTACAAATCAGTTTAGAAGATGGTCACCATAGCCATAGCATCGGATGTCAGTTCATTTAGGACTATCTAGACATTATAACAAGTCTTTCAGTGAAGCTTTCATGTTTATATTATCACTGATTCGGAAGGGGCAATAGAAGAATGGCGGACACCATTTTAATTTAAGATTAACAAGACCTTAGAATGAATGTATGTATAGAGTTTCATGGCAAATATCCCGGTGGATCAACACGAACAGCGATACAAACTGGTAACGGACGCCAGAGAACAAGGCATTGCATAAACTCTTTTGGTCCATGACCAGCATAGCCGAAACAACAGCAACAGGAGCGGAAATAATGATGACAATAAACAGCACGTCTTTGTTGCGATAACCACGTTTGTGAACCAGGCAGGGACTAATATGGGACATACAAACTGAAAATCAAGATCATCCAGGAAATTTATATTGCTATTTAACTGAATAATTAATGATTAAAAGGGTACATTTTACACGATCATATACACAAACACATACACATTTTACACGATCATATACACAAATACATATATATTTTACACCATCATATACACAAACACATATACATTTTGCACCATCATATACACAAACACATACATATTAGACAAAATCATATACACAAACACATATACATTTTACACCATCATATACACAAACACATATACATTTTACACCATCATATACACAAACACATATACATTTTACACCATCATATACACAAACACATACACATTTTACACCATCATATACACAAACACATACACATTTTACACCATCATATACACAAACACATATACATTTTGCACCATCATATACACAAACACATACATATTAGACACCATCATATACACAAACACATATACATTTTACACCATCATATACACACACACATACATATTAGACACCATCATATACACAAATACATATACATTTTACACCATCATATACAAAGACACATAAAGCAGTTAAGAGTCATGCTTTCGCTGGAATGGATTCAAATGTAAAGATGACCTGAATGTAGCTTGAAGCACTTTTCAGTATATCTCGTATCCTAGTCTCATCAGGTTTTCTGGGTAGAAGAAGATAAGTAACACTTAATCACCATTTAACATACTTTTACACGACTGTATAAGTTATCAGTTACCAACTACTAAACCATGAAAAGGGAAAATGTGGGGTGGGATTTTTCAGGAAAGAGTCAAACCGAAAACAAAGTCAAAATACATACACCTTGAAACTCTTTGTAGATATTTTTAAAAACCGACGTGCTGTGTTGGAAATGGAAACAAGACGATTGTCAGTGTGTAAGCACATACATACATACATACATACATACATACATACATACATACATACATACATACAGACACTATTACGACTTTATGGTTTTAAACTAAGTAACATTAAAGAGCGAAAACCAACAAGTTTTGTAAAATTCACCAAATAATTTATTTCTTTAGAATACAAAGTGAAAATTTAAAAAGAAGAAATAAATCCCAAATAGTTCTAAAAGTTCTATCACAAGTCCAAACGTATGAAGTTTTAGCTGAAGTCCATTGGTATCCCAAATGAATTCCAATATTGAAGGTGTTGATGTACCTGTAGTCTCGAATGTGCTAATGTGCCAATGACCTGGAGAATGGCGATGTGCTAACAGTATTTTGTTGTGTCACAATAATATAATAAAAAATGTTCTAGTTTAAATTCACCATCATTCCAAATTAATTTTCCAATCCAAGAATAGTATCGTGCACTTTGTAATTTCAATGAATAATAATTTGAATAAATAAATCCATCCAAATTTAAAAAATTGAACACAACAATAGGACTGATTCTGCCTCAGATGTTAAGGCAAGAATGAATAATCCCAAGGTAATCAAGATTATATTTCCCTCAACTTGATCAAGGTCGCAATTTACCAATTTCTGAAAATACGCTGTCAATTTAACAGGAAATTTCCACTCTGGAAGAGTCTAAGGTTAGAATCAAGAAGGTATCTTTAACTCAGATCGACGTAAACATGTTGACTACTAATAGTGATTAGAATATTTAATCACAATGATAGAGAAATATTCGCTATGTATTTTGTTGTTTACAAAATAAATATCACTGGTCAGGTACACTATTAACTTGATTTTGAACAAAGGTCATATAAAAATATAGATATACATATCACATAATCATTAAGAAAGCCAACAAATAGTAAATATTAATTATACATAACAACACAGAACAAATAATAATAATAATAATAATAATAATAATAATAATAATAATAATAATGGATAAACTTTCTTTAACGTGGATAACACATTTGGTCATGACTGACCCATCTGCCATCTGTTCCTCAATATTAGTATTAGTTATGCTAAAAGTATTTAAAAAATAATTAAAAATAAAAAAATCATACACATTCCTGGTATCGTCCCACACTCATTCACACATATTTAAAATGAATGAATGCGTGTGACTATACTGGGAAACACATACATATATGAACAATATTCTAAACACAGGTACATACATTTCAGTATAAAGTCGTAACTACATACATCGAATAAGACATGGTTATATTATTAAGGACATAATGATAAAGTTCTCTATTCAGAGACTTTAATATGTCATTCCAGCTGGTCAAGAAAGAATTTCTTCAATGATTTTTTAAACGAAGCAAGGGAATTTGAATTAAGAATCCTCATGGGTTAATGAATTCCATACAGTAGGTGCTGTTGCAGTGAATGAGCTTTTGTAAGGTTTGGTTTTCGACCACGGATTCGGGAGATCGTTGTCAGATATCGATCGGTGATTACGCTCAGTATTTGATGATCTTAGGTCAGTTAGGTTAGATATATAATCTGGAGAAAGATCGTTTAAAGACTTATATGTCATGACTCTTTTAAAATAAAGAATACGTTTTTGTATAGGTAGCCATTGCAGACGTGAAAACAAAACATTCGAGGGAATTATAATAGGAAGTTTCAATATTACTCGGGTTGCTCTTTTCTCGAGTTTATCAATTCTGGATAGATTGTAACTGGATGTGTTTCCCCGTATTGTACAGCCGTAGTCTATCAGTGGTAGCATATATCATGTTGATCAATGTAGATTCCAAGAAGGTTTTGATTTTTGACAATAGACACATCTAAGCCATTTTGAGTTTGAAGTAAATCCATGTTAGTAGAAAGGCGCTTCCTTGTTCCGATTTGTAATACATTTCATTTAAGAGACATTAATATGCATTTTGTTTTGTTGACACCAAATTTATATATTGTTGAGGTCGATTTGAAGTTTATTTTTAATGGAGTCAAGATATTTACCAGACAAATGCAATATAGAGTCGTGAGAGAAAAGATCTGTGTAAGAGTGCGCTGGAAACAAGGCTAAGTCATTGATAAACAGAAGACAATTAGTGGCCCTAATAGAGATCTTTGAGGAACACCACTTAAGAAATGACTTGGTTCGGAAGTATATTACCCGTGCAAACAACCTGGTGTCTGTTAGTAAGACACGACGTGAACCAGGCAATTGAGTTTAAAGAAAACTTTAAGGCTGAAAGTTTTTAATGAGCACCGAATGGTAAACCAAATCGAATATTTTTTTTTAACTCAATGAAGAGTGCACCAGTAAGATCGCCTGATTCGATTGCGCTACCACAGGCTCTACAGATGAAAGAAAACCTTATTGATGTAAGTAAAATGTGTTTGTATGGACGTGATAAATACAATTTATGAAGTATATTTAAAAGAAAGAGAGAAAAAGAATCAAAACGAAATAACATAAAATTGTTTAAACATCTATTAAATGACTCTAACCCAATTTCCCTTCATCTTGCATCCAAAGGAGAGTATACCACCAAAATTGCAAATGGTGACGCAACAGTACCTATGGATTCGTGTCACAATTATTGCTTCCGGGCCAGTACCCACGATTGTAGTACCAGTCTATTTCAGAGCATTCAATCCTGTCTTGTTTTGGTACTTTAGTCATTCTTGGTATTGATTTGAAGGAAGTTGTTCATTCTTTAGAATATGACCAGTATGGTGTGGTTGTTTGTGTGTGTTATGCCGGCAGTACACATTGAGTAACGAAGTACTTATGCCAGCTGTGAAGTGAAATCTGTGGCCCATTGCACATTAATTTTTGTTTAAAGTCTAGATCGCGCATGTGAAATGAAAGACTAACTCCAAAACGCCAAAACGTCAACGCCAAATGGTGGTAAGACGACAATATGCCATGAAAAGAAATCGAGAAATGGCAACGAAAAATTATCAGAGCGACAAAAAAATGACGAGGTTAAAGAACAACAGACGATAAAGCGGTTAAGTTATTCTGCCGTTCTGTCGAACACATTTTTTTGTCGTTTTGGCGCTTTCTCCCCATGTATGCATGCATGAATCTAGCTAGGTATATATGTGTATTATTCATCATCTCACCTTTCCTCTATAGGCGCATTTATCGACCCTTGATCCAGCCATCCACAGACATAGGAATATATATGTAAGTATGTATCTGTTTATTGTAAATTTTTGTTTATCAATCCACAATATAGCTGTCTTTATACGTTAACTGTTCACCCCGATACCCCAAACCTAAAACAGATCATACCCCAAGCATTGGCACCATATTCATAACAACCCATATAGGGAGAATATGTACAATTTTATGATTACGACGATGCAGATGCAAAACCATCAGGGAGATTTAAATATTTATACTGCAGATATATAACGCTTATAGTGTTGTGCTTTTTTGCTCTATCACATATTCGGTTCTTAAAAAAGGTTATACCTACGCATTAAACCATCACTACAAAGGTCAAAATGTTCTCTGCAATATTAAACTCATATTAAACCTCATTTCATGTTCCAAACAGAGACAAATAAAACTTGTGAGAGATGTTCACCCTGTTTCACTTCCCTATTATATTGAAAGTAACAATAATGTTCTCCTGAAACACTAACAAAGGACTTCATACTTTGATACGTATTGTATGCAGTGTTAACACTCTCCCTATTAACATGTTATCTCATAATTTCATCCACAGCTCTACCCTCCATACAGTGTCAAAGGCTTTACTACAGTCGATGAAGGCACGAAAGGGTTTCTTTTTCCTAGTAACAAAACTGTGATCTTCTCTAGAATAACCTGGCATAGATATCTCATGGAAAATCTCCCCAAAATTTTAACTTTCCTATCAACAACAGATGTGGAAAGTTTCCCATATGATTTTAAAATTGGTTGGAAATTACTGGATTGACATAAATGGCGTTCCTTTATATATAAGTACATCATTTTCATGTCAAGAATAAATCCTGCACAGTTATCAAGCCGAGACTCTATCCTTACCGACGTGTACACTGTCTCTACAATAGACAACATAAACATTGATAAAGTGGTAACCACTGATGATGAGAGCCTTGGTGAGCAACAGCTGGACATTATTCAACGAGTTTCATAAATTTAATATTAAATCATTACCCATTTGAGATTCTGCTTATCAGAGTTTTTATTGTAATTGAAATAGATAGAAAGAAGAAATAATTTTGTGCACTCGACTAACACGATATACCTTTCATTTGTTGCATGTAAAAAATAGTCCAGAACTCTTGTCGCTTTTTGCGGGGGGTGGGTGGTAGATTTATAACAAATAAAATGATTTTCTTTTACAAATTAGAAATAAAAGTGCAACTGTCCTTCAGAATAAATGGAACCATCGACTCCGAAAAAATCGTTTTTCAACACATAATTTGTATAAAAGTTCCTTGTGATGTCACATAGTTTGATTAATTGAGGTTAGGCGATCAATGTAACGATGTTGATTACCTAAAGAATGTCACTTTCAGTACTGGAAGTTGTTGGATATCAAAGTTTAAGGATGAAGAAATTCCATATTTTACTGTAATGTATTTGTCACCGAATACTTGTATTAGTTGATTGGGAACAGGAGACAGTCTGAATTGCATCACATAAAAAAAAAAATCATTAGATCGTTTGAACTAATTTACCAAGAAAAAATACAGTGGCTTCATAGGCCTAACGTTATGTCAGTTGAGAGACCGGTCTGTCTACATTGTTCTATGAACAGAGGTGAGGTTGTTTTTTTGTTTTTTTTTTTTTTTTTTTTTTTTTTTTT